>OX103971.1:80491045-80511892 GCA_944470395.2 Schistosoma turkestanicum | reverse complement strand
TAGATGAAGTGGTGAAACTTCATCAGTTGAGGTGCTTGGGACATGTGTTGCGTATGCCCAACCACGTCGAGCTTTGTTTTGTAGTGTAGGAGTAGATTGGAAGAAAGTTAGGGGCGGCCAGACCAAAACATGGCAGAAATCCATGAAGTCATTGACGAGTGGACTCAGCCATGTCGGTAGTTGTCGACTACCTGGTTGGGGTCCGCGAGATGATAATAATCGATGGTTAGAGACCTTGAACGACATGGCTCAAAATCGTTCGCAATGGCGCCGGTGCATTTATTCTTTGTGTTCTCTCAAATCCTAATCTTCTGGATTCTTCAACCCCTCTAGTTTTGACTATCTAAACTTTTCTCACTGAATCATACTTCTTGAATAATATCTTCTAATCCTAACCTCTTCGATTACTTCTAATACCTTTACTACCTCTTCTACTATTGGATTTGAATTGACAATTACATCTGTGTGCTGATGTGGTATGGCAACATGAACTGATGTACTTACGTACGAAGTTCTACGTTGCATCTGACTGACTGACTATTTGTGCATCGATTGTTTGTGTTCTCTCAAATCCTAACGTTCGGAGTTCCTCATCACCTTTATCTTTTTTAAGTTTGTTTCACTAGATTCTACTTCTTGAATAATATCGTCGAACCGTAATCTCTCCGATTACTGCTAATAGTTCTGCAATCTCTACTCCTATGGGAATTGAATTGACAATGGCGTCTCTGGGCTAATGTGGTATGGCAATTTGAACTGGTGTACGCACGTATGAAGTTCTACGTTATAACTGACTGACCGTCTGACTGAAGAGATGAAATTACAAAGATTTATAGGGAGAATTATTTTCGCCTGCTATCCCCCGCCGACCAGCATTCTCCGGCCTGCTCTGTCCTTGGCTTTCCTTTTTAGTTCTGTCCAATTTTCGTTCATTCTCCTCATGTCTATCTCCATTTCTCGGCGTAATGTTCCTTGGCCCTCCTCTTTTCTTTTGTCCTTGAGGGTTCCAAGTGTTGACGTGTTTTGTGACACAGTTGGATGATTTCTTCGGTGTGTATACTGTCGACCTTTTCTCAATTTCTTTCTCAGTTACCAGTTGCTGGTTTGTTCTCTCATACAATAGGTTGTTGTTGATGTTATCTGGTCAATGAATGAGGACAATTTTGTATAGATCACTGTTAATTAACACCTGTATATTTTGGATGATAACTTTCGTAATTCTCCAAGTTTCCATCCCATATAATTGAACTGTCTTGACGTTCGTACTGAAAACCGTAACTTTGGTGTTGGCTATCGGACAGTTGTTTAGGGTTTCATGTGTTCTTTAATTGTATAGTGTGCTGCCGTTGCTGTGTTAATCCATGCCTTCACATCTTCATCGGATCCATCTACTTTACGAATGATGGTGCCCAGTTCATTCAAGGTTTCATATCTTCCATAACTTTTCCGTCAAGTGTGATTTGGTGTGTGTATGTTGTGTTTTGTCGGAGGATCTTTCTGTTTCCCTTGAGTATGTTAGGACCTGTTCATCATCATAATCATCAATAGCAACGTAGAACTTTGCACGTAAGTACATCACTTCAAGTTGCCATACCACACATTAGCACAGAGATGCTAATGTGGTCAATTCAAATCCCATAGTAGTAAGGGTAGTAAAAGTATTAGAAGTAATTGGAGAGATTAGGGTTCGAAGATGTTATTCAAGAAGTATACTTCAGTTATGTAAATTTAGAGAAAAAGATAGAGGTTGCTTTACAGACTGCTTCTAAACTAGTCGTCTTCTCCTAAATTTGTCGCTGCGTGTGGGTTAGAAAAGCAAGATCACCTGAAAAGTCCAAATCGTCTAACTGTATCCGAGCACTCAACTGTATTCCGCGATTCCCTCTAGATGTTGACGTTTTCATAATCCAGTCGATCACCAGGAGAAAGAAATATGGTCTTCACCTCGAACGAGTCTGTTAGCTGTCCTCCGTGCACGATTCTGCAGTCTAATCCATCCTAAGACTTACGAAAGGTGTTGACTATCTTCTT
This sequence comes from Schistosoma turkestanicum, assembly GCA_944470395.2. Classification (NCBI taxonomy): domain Eukaryota; kingdom Metazoa; phylum Platyhelminthes; class Trematoda; order Strigeidida; family Schistosomatidae; genus Schistosoma; species Schistosoma turkestanicum. The sequence goes on along the minus strand of OX103971.1, from coordinate 80,509,861 downwards.
AGTCATGTGGTGTGTTGAAGAAGCTTCCATGGTATCATCTTGTCCACGCAATCGAAGGCTTTCTCGCAGTCAATGAAGTTGATTTAGACTGATAAGTTCCATTCAGTTGATTATTCCACAATGATCTGGACAGCATCGTTTTTGTGCAAGGTGTATCTGATGCAAATGTGAAGGCACAGATTGGCAATGCAAGGGCTGTATTTCTAAAATTGAACAACATCTGGAATTTGAAACATTTAGCAATCAACACCAAAATCACTATTTTCAATACAGGTCTCAAGATAATTCTACTGTATGGTGCGGAAGCTTGGAGAACTACCAAAGCCATCATCCAGAAGATACAAGTATTCATTAACAGTTGTCTATGCAAAATACTTCGGACCGTTGACTAGACACTATCAACAACAACCTAGTGTGGGAGAGAACAAACCAGATTCCAGTGGAGGAAGGAATCAGGAAGAATTGGTGGAAGTGGATAGGGCAAACACATTGAGGAAAGCATCCAACTAACTGCATCACATGGTCGACGGAGAAGATAAAGGCCAAGGAACACATTACGTTGAGAAATGGAAACAGGCATGATAAGAATGAACAACCATTGAACAGAACTAGAAAGGAAGGTGAAGGACAGAGGAGTAGGTTGGAGAATGCTAGTTGGCAGCTAATTAATTGTCCATTGGGAGGTAACAGGCGTAAGTCAGTAAGTAAGTAAGTAAGTAAGTAAATAAATCAATAAATTTCAGTATTTCTTTAAACTTCATAAATTTTTCCTTTTTTTGTCTTTCATCATTGATATGTGCCCATTATTGTTGTTATAGCATTCCAACTCAATCAAATCCTATTCCAGTTACACTGAACACATCTAGTAATCCTTTACTGGAATCGACGCCATCAACTACTACAACAACAACAACCCAACCATCAACTACCACGATCATCACCACTATTGGCTCTGATTATTTATGTGATAAAACTATTCATCCAATTAAAGATTCATTATCAGTGTTCTCTTCAAATAATAATACTAATTATAACAATAATGATTTAAAATCAATCGGTCATTTTCAAGAATTACCGTCAACTAATGTTACAGCAACAACAACAACCACAACACCAACTACTACTCCTACTAGCGCTACTATTAACAATTCATATATTCCATGCGTTAAACGTTCTAGATTTTCAGATGTAAGCAATATTGAAAATAATAATAATAAAGAGAAAACTATCCCATCATTAACTAGTGTATTATGTACTATGACTACTACTACTCCTACTGCTACTGCTACGATTACTGCTGCTCATAGTGCCAGCTCATCATTGTCTATTAGTTCTGATGTAGTATCATCATCATTACCTTGTTCAATGAATGAAACAACAACATCTTCATCATCATCATCATCAGCATTATTATCGACGACTTCCAAAACTACAATCCATAATCATCCTGAACATGGTGGTCATGACATTGGAGGTGAAGAAGAAGAAGAGATAGAAGAAGACCAACGACAACAACAACAGCAGAAATTCCCTGATCTTGCTAACAATGATAACAATAGTGATAGTTGTTCTTCAGCTGATGGCGGTGATACACCGACATTAGATGAAAGACAAGATGATTTCTCGCTATTATGTAATAATAGTCATCATAAAAATCCATCGATTCTATCCTTTCATCCATCATTTAATACACCAGCATGTAAGTAGTTGAATTTGATTGTTTGTTGGTTGTTTTTCTTGTTACATTTAAATAAAACGTTGTAGTTGAGGTTTGTATACACTGTCAGTCAGGCGTTAACACCGTTGGGTACTGTTACGAGTATGAGGGCGGTTGTCACTTCCCGGCTGCCCACACCGTGGAACGTTGTTTCCTGAGGAACCTGAAAAGGAAGATAGATTAGTGTTGGTCTTAGAGACCTGGGTGCGTGACCGCAGAGCCCAAGGGAAAACTGCTTCAGGCCGGTCACTCACGGCCTTTTTATGAGAAGTTTTTGAGTATTAGTATCGCTCTTGAAAGCCCTTAGTGGGCACCCTTACCGCCGGAGACGGAAATCCGTGAGGTAGGGTGAGGTGTGACATTTTTAGGGTCGACCTTTTATAACCGCTTCCTTAATTATGAGAAGGCAGCATCGCTGCAGATGCTGGTTGTCCGAGGGCAACTCCTTACTACTGTCACTCCCCTCTACAGTCAGAAGTACGACTTCACCCTCAGACCTTGAGTAGCTGCTTTTAGTTTGGCATGGCAGAATCTACAAGAACATATGTTCCAGTCAATATAACTCGGTTGGTTCATCATGATAGGCAAGCCTGACCACCACGTCAAGGGTAGCAGCTACGGTCGGGAACACCATTGGATGAAGGCTCGAAGCGAAGCATGATTGCTCGTCTATCCTGGGACAACTGAATAAGCAATGCTCTGTAGTCAGGATAGCGAATCAGTAGATGAAATAGTGAAACTCCTTCAGTTGAGGTGGGTTAGGACATGTGTTGCGATATGCCCAACCACCGACTGCCTCGACGAGTAATGGTTTTGTGGTGTAGGAGTACGTTGGAAGAAATATGGCACAAATCCATGAAATCACTGACGATGTGAACTGAGTCATATTGGCAGATGCAAGTTCACCTGATTGGGGTCTGCGAGATGATACTAACCGGTTAAAGGCCTTGAATGACATGGCTCAAAAGCGTTTGTAATGGCGCAGGTGCTTTCATTTCATTGTGTTCTCCCCGAATTCCAATCTTCTGAATTCCTCATCATCGCTAACCTTCTGTTTCTAAAATTATCTCGCTGAATTATAATACTTCTCGAATAATATCTTCGCTCCTTAATCTTTCTCTATTACTTCTGATACTTCTACTATCGCTACCGCTATGGGATTCGAATGGACAGTTGCCTCTCCTGTGCTGATGGGGTTCTGGGCGACCTTATGTACTTATGTACCGATGTACGAATTTCTACTCTGTAACTGACTTACTGAATGACGCCTCGATCTTCAACAAGTTTAAGTTGTGCACATACTAGACCGAAGCTCCTGGGTTCGATTCTCGAGCTCCAGTATTGTTTGATGCGCACTGCTGATACAGTCGTCTCATGCTCGGATAAAATGGCTGTCTAATAGTGGTCTGACATTATCGATCGATTCATGATTTCAATGAAGCGCCAACAATCTTTACAATCATAATATACTGAAAATTTCAGAATAGTTTAAATTGTGGTAATGATATCTCAGTGATAGTGTAGTGAACGAGAACACAGGTGGGGCAACCGGACTTTATTTAGCGAAAATTACAGTTACTCAGTAAAATTGGGAAACCATATCGTAAATTGTTAATTTGCAAAATATCAGTCCATCATCTCGAACTGGACTGTTCCTGTTGCAAAACATCAATCCATTGTCACTATTCATGCGTTTCATACAAATTCCATTGTTTTCTAACTCTTCCTTTCTTGATCTTCCCCCATCTTCTTCTGCCAGACATTAGGTTGACACTCACGTCATATACTACTTATAAGTAGCTCGCACCACAATAGTAGAAAATATGAATAGCAGTGATCGATGGTAGTTAGTAATGGATTCCAGGATGTATGTTTTGTCTCATTTTTTAAGTATTCCATGTTTATTTGACACCGTCAAAATGATTGAAGCATTTAACTTTCACTTAATATGTTTTTTGTGCAAGCACATCCCTCCAGATGATGAACCGATTAAAATCAACTGAATAATAAATAATATTACCATCATCCGCATAACTAAAATATGTCTCAATGTCAAATATGAAACCGATAGTTGGTAAATTACTCCTAATAAGTTTAGTGAAAATCCTTACCTCTAAACTCATGGCTGTTATGATGTCGGCACGTTTGTACATCCTCCGGTATCTGTGTGTGGTCGCAGCATAGAAAACGTGCTTTACTGATTCAGTCAAGAGTGGAGAGAGTGTTCCCTCTCCTCTTACTGCTCTCATTTGGCTATATGTATATCACCAATGACACGAAGATTCTACTCTCATTGTCTTCTCGTGGCATAGACTTGTTGCTGAAAAAAACTGAAGGAGCTTGAATCTAATTGGTAGATGTGAACAATCCACTTAGGGGAGTTGAAAAACCCTAATTCCAAACCAATTAAGTACATGGGCTACAGGATCCTTAGAGGAAAAGTGACGTATAAATAATCTATTCCTGTCCACCAGCTACCATGGAACTGGATTTTCCTATACAATCCTTCACTCACTACCTTATGAACTAGATCTCAAGGTTAATTGCTCGGGGGTTGTGCTCCGGTCTGCACAGCTGGCAGTATCTCAGTCTACTCACAAACTCAATAATTTGTGTGGTGCTTTTATATTTAGGTGGCTTTTTTATGTTTAAATAAATAATGGTGCTCATGAGCTCCAAGATCCTAAACGGAACAGATAGCGTCTGAACTTATTGTTTGTCACCGGCTACTGTGGAACCTTATCTCCTGATGTGTCCCTATAGTAGTGTCCCATATGAATTAAGCTTTTCGATCAAAAGCTCGGGGGCGATGTCTTTTTTAAGAAACTAACCTAATTCGATTTCGGTAACCGAAAAGTATCCCAGCTCACTCATATATCCATTAATTTTGTGTGTTTGCGTTGAAACCAACCATGTTGTAACGCTTGCTTTGATAATTCCCGCTAAGATCAAATCCTATTGCTTAGTATATCTCTGACACAAAACACTGGACAAGTTCCCAAGAATCAAAACACGGTTGAAAACAGGAAAGATTATATTCCAAAATAGCAAGGAATAAGAAGCCAGAAGGTGATGGCGAAGGCAAGAAGGCAAAATAGATGCCAACGTTAGTCTATTTATAGCATTTACATGAGAAAGCTTCTGGATAGAAACTCACGTGATCGGCTAGATTAGATTTAACCAATCAGCACGCAGCTAACAGTACGAGAATTTCCTAACCTGTTCTCCAAGTATTCGATCAGGCGCTGATTGGATAGGAAAGTAGCTAGTCAGCGCGCAGCAACGTAGTCATGCTTTAATCCTATCTATGTCCCACTAACAAACCACAACTCTGTACTGTTAGGGAGACTGATTTCCAATTTTCTTGTTGTTTTTATAAATGAACACCAGTGAAATAATAATTAATTGGGGTTGTTTTTTTTTTATTCTATTTGTTTTGTTTTTGTACAGCAAGTTTAGCTGATTTCCTCATACCGAGCTCATGTCATGGTGCAGCCGATCCAAAATCATTTCTATCCAATTATAATAATAATATTTCACCAACTTCAATCAATGCAACTTCATTTACACCGGGATATGGTTTAACTTATCCTCATAATAATAATAATAGTAATAATATGAATTTCATTCCTGTAATCAATAATTCCATGAACATGTCTTCTATCATTACTAGTACTGCTACTGCTACTACTCCCACTACTACTACTCCAACAACAACACAATCATCGATGACCAATTTACCTATGTCCAATTCACAAGTATACTACTGCAAAAGTGTTTTTTTTCTCGTGAATATTTTATTTCATTTGATTTATTGTAAGCATATCACAATATATCGATCAGTGTTAGTTAGACCATCATTTAGAAGCATTGGACGGGCGGTATGTGACTCATCAGTGATAGCAGTGTGCTGCATCCTCTGCTCGTGGGAATTGAATCCAGTACTAGGTTTGATGATCTCGTGTGCGAGAACGCTTAACCTTTAGACACCAGTACTACTGAACCGGCGGCCTCCAACGGTGTTCATGTCTATCTAACTTGGCGGGAAAATCGCTTACTGATCCAGAATATGCCGGCGGCATAGTTCTATTCGGTGAAGACGCTGACAAAATGCAGAGCCTTCTGACTACCATAAGCAACAATGCAAGCATGTTCGGGATGCGGTTTTCCCCGTCGAAATGCAAAATGTTGCTTCAAGATTGGGTTACATCGGCACCTGAACTAGTGATAGGGAGTGAAGTAGTCGAACGTGTAGACCGCTTCACTTATCTCGGGACTCTCATCCGCGCTGATGGCCTGGTGACTGACGAAATCTCAGCGCGGATACAGAAAGCTCTATTGGCTTTTGTCAACCTTCACCACTAATGACATAGGCGAGATATCCGTTTGCTGACTAAAGGACGAGTGTACTGCACAGTAGTTCGCTCCGTCTTACTTTATGGCTGTGAAACATGGCCGTTAAGAGTAGAAGATGTTCATAGGTTACTAGTATTCGATCATAGATGTTTAAGAAGCATTGCTCGTATATCGTGGGACAACCGAGTAAGCAATGCTGTCGTTAGGAAACGAGTACTAGGTAAGGATGGCAAATCAACAGATGAAGCATTGAAACTTCATCAGTTGAGGTGGTTGGGACATGTGTTGCGTATGGCTAACCATCGACTGCCTCGACGAGCTATGTTTTGTGGTGTAGGAGTAGGTTGGAACAAAGCTAGGGGCGGCCAGACCAAAACATGGCAGAAATCCATGAAGTCACTGACAAGTGGACTGAGTCATGTTGGTAGATGTAGACTACCTGGTTGGGGTCCGCGAGACGAAAGTCGCCGATGGTTAGAGACCTTGAACGACATGGCTCAAAATCGTTTGCAATGGCGCAAGTGCATCCATTCTTCGAGCTCTCTCAAATCCTAATCTTCTGGATTCGTCAGCACCTCTACCTTTGTCTTTCTAATCTTATCTCACTGAATCATACTTCTTAAATAATATCTTCGAACCATAGTCTTCCTCATTACCATCAATACGTCTACTATCTTTATCACTATGGGATTTGATTTGACATGTGCGTCTCTGTGCTCATGTGGTATGACAACCTGAACTTATGTACATACGTACGAAGTTCTTACGTTGCAACTGACTGACTGAACTTTGCGGGTAGTGGTCATCGATGCACACTGCTGCTGATGATGAGTCCTATACTAGGATCAAACGGTTGTCCAGTGCTTCTAGGTTTCTAACAATGAAATCAAAGACATAAGCATTAGAATATACAAAGGGGCTTGCTACTATTTGTTAGTAAGATAAAAAAAGATAACGTTACTATTTTTGATGCCAGTTATTATGAACTTTCAGACCAAGCATTACTCTTTGTATAAGTTCCCTATATCGGCATTATTACTAGAGGAAATGTAATTCAATCTATTATAAGTTGGGAAAGGAAAAATGAGACATTACAATTAATTGGTTTCAGACATTTAGTTGTATTCAACATTTCCAGTCATCGAATATAACTATATCGTCTCAATCACAATTGAACAGTTTACAATCTTACCAAAAACACAGCTTATACACTCGTAAGATTTGATTAATATAAGATGGTTGTTACTGTCAGAACAACACTGGAGTTGACCTGTCATCTCTTGCGCAGTATATATCAACATTATTTAATCGCTTGTGTTATTATTACATTTTTGATTTGAAAATCTATCTTATCTATAGGTAGCTTCTGCTGGACCTACTCATCCAAGTATGATGTTCTATGAACCAATGACAAGAATGTTGCCTTTAACGCCTAAACCATTAGTACCTTGTCCTTTGATAATGTCACCACAACAACAACAAACACGTCTAGCAGCAGCAACAACAGTTCCAGTACAACAACTATCACCTGCATTATTTCGTGGACAGAATTGGCCGCCACAGTCCATAGTCGCCAATCAAGCCACATCGTCGTTACAACGTCCTCCTCTTCCTCCATCATCGAATAATTTCTGGGCATTGATGAGTACAGTGCCTCCGCCACCTCCACCGCCGCCGCCCCCACCCACACTACTACTACCACCATCACAACAATCTTCATCAACTCTGCCATTGCCTACTCTTTCAACATTCAATTCAAATCAAACAATACGTCCATCATTAGTTGGCGGTGTAATGTTCAATCCGAATACATGGATGTTCTCTTCTTCAACGAATAGAGATAAACAGTGAATATTATATATATTAATATACACATAACATTACAATCGATTCATAGTAGTAGTAGTATATCGATTTTATGAATATTTTTTTTTATCTGTATAATAAATTCATCGTTTCTTCTTTGTTTCTTTCTTACCTTACCTTACTAATTATTATACACTCATGTTATTGTATTGTATGAACAGAACACATCATGATGATTTTTAAGGTTGGCTCTTCTCTCATTCAACATTCATTGTACAGATTGACAGATTGACGGATTTCAACAACAAGAACTGATTTACATAACTGTGACCAGTTCTCAACACATTACAACAATGATGATAGCTGCACACAGAATTGCCCATTGTGTACTAACTACTGTTTCCTTGTTTTCTTTTTAACTCTACAAATATCACGTTTATGATATGAGTATCTTGTGTGTGTGTGTGTGTGGTGTTCATTTTAAATGATAATAATCGATTCCCTTTTTTTCCATGTTCACTGATTTCTTTCCCGTCTTATTTTTTTTATTGAACCCTTAGAAAAAAAGTTCACCTTTTAGAAAGAAACACTAAATCAAACAAAAGAATATAAGACAACAATGTATATGTGTGTGTGTGTGCTTACAGATTTATATTGATTTGTGCGTGTGTGTGTGTGTGTGTGTAAAACTTTCACTTTTCGACTTGTACATTGAAAGGTTTTAAAATGCATTTTGAAATAGGTTTGACTTTTTGTTTTTTTTTCTAGTTTTGCAAGTTTCATTTTTTTTTGTTCTTATGCTTATTATTAATACTGTGCTCTTGGAGCAATGATAATCGTGATTAGTTAGTCAATTACAATGTAGAACTTCTTACGTACGTACGTGCATACATACGTTCAGGTTGCCCTACTACATATTAGTACAGAGACGCAAATGTCAAATCAAATCTCATAGTGATAGAGATGATAATAGAGGTATTAATGGTAGATGCAGAAGACTGGGGTTTGAAGATTTTATCCAAGAAGTATTATTCAGTGTGACATAACTGTAGAAAGAGAAAAATAGAGCTGATGAGTAATTCTGAAGATTACAATTTCATATAGAACACAATGAATGAATGCACCTGCGCCACTACAAACGATTTTCAACCATAACATTCTAAGTCTGTAACCATCGATTACTATTGTCTCGCGAAAACCCAGCCAGGTAGTCTACATGTTGTACCAACATGACTCAATACACTTGTCAGTGATTTCATGAATTTGTGCTCATGGCTCTGAATCGTTTGCAATCGCGCAGGTGCATCCACTCTTTGTGTTCTCTCTAATTCCAACCTTCTGCATTCCTCATAATATCTATCTTTTACCTTCTAAATTTATCTTACTGAATTGTACTTCCCTAATCTTCTCCATTACTGCTAATACTTCTATTTTTGTTATCACTCTTGGATTTGAACTGACAGTTGCGTCTGTGTGCTGACATGGTATGGCAATCTGAACTGATGTACTTACGTACGAAGTTCTGCGTTGTATCTGTCTGACTGAATTTGTGCCTTGTTTCGGTTTGGTCCTCCTAGCCTTCTCTTCCATGTTGAGATTTTGTTCAGTTCAGGTTGCCATACTGCATCAGCACAGAGACGCAGATGTTCGTTCGAATTCCATCGTAGAGGTAATAAAAGTACAAGGATTAGCTGTAATGGAGAAGATTAGGGTTTGAAGATATGATTCGAGAAGTATAATTCAGTGAGATAACTTTAGGAAGAGAAAGATAGAGTTGATGAGGAATTCAAGTTAAGATTTGAGAGAACACAATGGATACGCTTGCGCGACACCATAAGACCCTTCCAGGTGTCATTCCCGTTCACCTAGTTTACCTACTAGCGCTTAACTTTCTGAAGGTTAGAGAGGTTTCTGTAAAATTCATCTTTTTTCTCGTCTGAACTACAGTTAGTCGAAACGTAGGCCGAGACAACAAACAGGCAACAGCGTAGAACTTCGTACGTACGTACATCAGTTCATGTCGCAATACCACATCCGCGCAGAGCTGCGATTGTCAGCTCAAATCCCGTTGTAGAAGTATGATCAGTAATCGGGAAGATTCACCGTTTATATATACATATATATATATTTTTCACCGTATGGAAAATCAAATCAGAAAATGTCGTTGATACTTTTTCTGTGAATATCTAATTTATTGTAGGATGGTAATCGACCTTCATTTAAATCATCAATTTCTTTTTTGTTCTACTGGCAAAAGTATCATCTACTGACGACCTTGATAGCGACCAATCAAGAAACGCTGACTAGTTATCAAATAATCAACAGCTGTAAACATCATTTTATTTCTGATAACTAATCAATCCTTACATGTCGTGAAAAGAAAAAAGGCTTATGCCTAAATATTCAATTTTAGGTCATTGGTAATGAGTTAGGATTGTCAACCCACAAAGTTTTCGTCACTGACTAAAACCAGCTAGCCTGCAAAGTGGTGCAAAGTGCTTGAGAGTTAAAAGTTAAGCTTTATTTGATTTTCATCGTAAACTACCTACATCAGCTGTATTATTATGATTTTACACATTTGAAATTATTAATCAATCATCATTATTAGACCACCATTAGAAACCTGGAAGCACTGGACGGCCGTTTCGTCCTAGTATGGGACTCCTCAGCAGTGCGCATCCACGACTCCTGCTTCTCGCAGGATTCGAACCCGGGACCTTTGGCATTGTAGGCTAACGCCTTACCATCGGACCACTGGGCCGGTATCCAACGGTGTTAATGTCTAACTCTGATTGATCTAGAGATTTTGCGCGACCTCACCCATTTGTCTTTGGTAGTTACTGCCTACACCCGACAGGGTTGAACTCCACTGGTCACGTCTTCTCATCTAGAACTCCGAGACTTTCCTCACGAAGCTAGTCACTAGTGAGCACTGCTGAGGAGTCCCATACTAGGACGAAACGGCCGTCCGGTGCTTCCAGGTTTCTAATGGTGGTCTAACATTGATGATTGATTAATCATTTTAAATGTGTAAAAACGCAAACCTACAAAAACTGTGCCCCAATTATTATGATTATTATTATTCTACCGTTTTCGTACTTAAAAGGCTTATAGTTGAACATTTAGATATAAGCTAACTTCAATAACTACTTTGAACAACTTATTTGAACCATAACGAGTACTTTAACACACAATTTGTCTAAAACATACTTACTGACGACGCCTGTTATGGCCAATAGAGAGCATGGACTGTTGACCAGCGTAATCAAACCTACTCTGTTTTTAGGAAATCTATCAAATTGCTATTCATTCTTTTCATGTTTGCTTTCGATTTTCAACGTAATGTGTTTGTTATTTAGCTTTGAGGCACGCTAATTAAGGCCTGACCTGTGATGCAGTTGGGTGCTTTCTTCAATGTATGTCATATTCACTTCCAACGCTACTTTCTTTGCTGGATTATTCTATTCCACAATAGGAACTATGCACCGTTCCAAATTCTGTTTCAAGTAACAACATGATAGGGATTTCTATTGATTTTAAACGTTTTAAAGACCATGTATTACTAATTCTATAGTTCATTAATATTAATAATTATAACAAATCGACTAGTTAGTCAGTCAGCTACAACGAAGAACTTTGCACGTCTGCACATCAGTTCAAGTTGCCATACTATACTAGCAAGGACACGCAATTATTAATCTAAATTCCATAGTGACAGTGATAGTAGAAGTATTAGCTGTAATGGAGATTGGAGTTTGAAGAAATTTTTCCCGAAGTATAATCCAGTGAAATAAATTTGAATAGAAAAAGATAAAGGTGATAAGGGATTCAGATTAGGATTTGATAAAAAACACAGAATGAATGCACCCGCGCCATTGCAAACGATTTTCAACCATGTCATTCAAGGTCTCTAACCATCGATTACTATCATCTCTCAAAAACCCAACTAGGTAGTCTACATCTACCAACATGACTCAGTTCACTTGTCAGTGACTTCATGGATTTGTGAGATGTTTTATTTTGGACCCCCCCCTCCACTTCCTATAAAACGTCGCTCATCTAAGAAGTTGGTGGTTAGGCCTATGTAACACATGTCCCAACCACCTCAACCGATGAAGATTCACGGCTTCATCATTCATTGATTAGCCATCCTTACCTACTACAAATAAGTTATCTCTCTCTACATTTGAAATTTTTTCCACCATCACTGAATTCTCATTGGTTACACTCAAGGCGGTCTGTTCAGTTATTTAGTAATACACACATCAGTTTGAATGAATAATACAAAGTTGATAAATTGTAATGATAAATTTATTTATCAATTTCGATGTAAACAATATTGTGTTTACTATGAATACATTTCGTGTATATGAAATGTTTATACAATTGCAAGTATCACTGATGTCGTGCAGATAAATCAAAGTCAATGTATTGCACTAAGACTGGGGTATCCTCGGTTACGTTGATTAACCAACCACTAAATTGGAAAAGTTGAAATAATTAAATTAAAAGAATTTTTCAGACAAAAATATTATCCAGTTTATATCACGGACACTGACCTTAGTCATTAAAAACCAAAAGCACTGAATCAGCTCTTCCGATCCAGTCAAATAACTTTTCAATATTATAAATGAACGATTCTAAAGTTTACTGAAAATGAAAACCTTCGAACAATAAATAATTAAAACTTTTTATATCACAGAGTTGACATCTAATAAAACTTACATTTCTATCTTCAATCAATTCATAATATTTCGTGATCATCTATCTATCAATATCATTAGTAAATAACTGTTTCACATCCAACATGGTTGAACTTCACTGATCACAGTATCTCTCTCACTAGAACAGTTGAAATAACTTCGTAAGCTTTGTCACTAGTAAACAAACATATGACGATTATGGTTATTATTACAACATAGGTGTTCTGTGAGGACTATTAAACTTGACAGCATACAGCATAAACTGATGATCTTATCTGAATGTGAAATCATGAACCGATCAATATTAGACCAACGAGAAGCACTAAACGAAGGCTGCTTCGATCTAATATGGGACCCATCAACAATGCGTATGAACGACACCTTGCTCGCAGGAATCGATTTTATGATTTTGTAGTGAAGCATTCAATGTCTAGCTCACATGAATTGTCCCACTTGTCTTTTGACCTAGTTAATCATTCGTCGCTGTTATTCATGTGTGTGCATGCCTATCTCGCTTGTTACATGTCTGTTTTATTTTTGTCGGACTATAAATTCTTAGTCATACTTTATCTAGTTGAATTAGTTCACTAGCCTTCTACACTTCATTTGATTCACCAATTCGCTCACTCGCTAGCGTGCTCGACCTTCTCTGTGTGCTTGTGGTCTGCTGGTCCATTTTGTAGTGTGCCAAAATAAACGTTTTCAACATTTCGTGTTCACCTTCTGATCTATAAACCGTCAGGCGCTACTTAATAACGATTGTCTAGACGAGCAAATTACAAAGTCTAGGAACACGTTGGATACCGACTGTCACGAAGCTAGTGATACATTACACAGCACAATTTCAATGGAACTCAACAATCTCCCCAACTCTATCATAGGAAAAATAATCTTTAAAATAAATAAATATATTTATTTTTACGTTTTGAAAATCTGAAATTTTTACAGTATCATTTAAAGTCATGCAAATGCACACATGCACTCGCACACACACGAAGAAAACAGTTTTCCTCATCATAAAAGCCATCCACAAAAGTAGGAGAAGAATATTGTTATGCTTGCCACCAGTTGATATGCTTGAAACTATTACCAGTTCAGTTTACTCAGTAAACGAGAGCGAAGATAAATGATCCAATGACACGATAGACTATTCTAATCCGAGCGTCTCAATGCCCCATTAAGTAGATCAAGAAGTCTTGAGGAAACGTAGAAAGTGTATGTATTATTCTACAAGCACCCAAACCCACCCAGATTTTTCAGGCGGGAAATGTAATCTCAAGGTCAACTGATCGGCCTATGCTCGAAAATATAAAATCCAAAATTAGGACCTTTATCAAGTGAGTTCTAGGGATCTAACGTCCCCAACAAATATGTACATATACACAAGGGAAGCAGGAAAAAAAAGCCAGTAAATAAGTGAATCGATTATATGTTGAATAAATTCATTCACCATTATAATTCATCTTTCATACGTTTATCGGTAATCATTTGTGATGTGGATGTTGGCAATGATAAAGTAGTATATTGTTTTTCATAAATCACTGGCCATTCAGTTAATGATTGACAATCGGTTGTAAATGATTCAGCGTTATAATGATTTGGTTTATATAAATGTATTGATCCATTGGTACATAAATTATTTAATGTAGTATTTGGTAAAAAGCCCATAATGGAACGTTCTTCAACAATACGAAATGTAAATGTGGATAAACTGGTCCCGATGAAATATCTGAATATATAAGAAATTTTATAAAAAAAGGTTTACTTAACATATTCAATTAGAGTTATGGAGATTAGTAGTTCTTTTACACATTTGAAATCATCAATCAATCATTGTTAGACCACAATGAGAAACCTGGAAGCACTGGACGACTGTTCTGTCCTGGTATGGGACTCATAAGCAGTGCGCAGCCACGACTCTTGCATCTGGCATGACTCAAACCCAAGACCTTCGGTGTGTAAAACATCTACTTGACGAGTGGGCAGCATTATTTTGGTGAACAAGGTGGATCTGATACAGATAGGAGAAGGTGTGGATCGGGAAACCGGTGACAGTATTTCTACTACTGAAACAATTGTCTGTCACAATTTTCAATGCAGACATTAAAACCGCCCTGTTGTATGGTGATGAAACTTGGAGAACTCTACCAAAGCTATCATCGAGAAGATACAGGCGTCTATTAACAGTTTTATGCACAATATACTACGAATCCATTGACAAAACACCATCAGTAACAAAGCAACTTATTTTGGGAAGGGACGACACAAATTGCACAAAGCACCCAACTGGGTCATGAGAAAAGATGAAGACCAAGGAACACATTATGCTGAGGATTGGAAATATAGACATGAAAAAAGAATGAACAGTAAGTAATTGAAGACAGACAACTAGGAAAAGTTTTGGTTTTGGAGAAAACTGCTCCATTAAGAGCTCTACAGGAATACGTAGTTAAGTAATCAATCCTATGAAATATTGTAGTGATCAGTGTACACTACTACTATACTATCCCATTTTACGACATTGCAATAAAAATGCAAAATAAATGAATTACTAAATATTCATTCATAAAATAATTTCAATTTCAATCAACATGTAGTAGAGTATTTTATTAGATAGATAATAATGAGAATGAGAGAAAAAAAAACTGATGCACAGTAGTAGTAGTAGTACTACTACTACTAGTTTATACTAAATAAAAGACAGAATTGAATTAGAGAAATTTATTCTAAATTGCTTCTACTGTGCTTTTTTTTTAATTGAATTGGAACCGCTGTATTCTCATATTTGCGTATACAAGAAGTAGTAGTAATAAGAAGAAGAATAATAATAACATTTTATTCATAATTACTTACTTACTTACTTACTTACGCCTGTTACCCCCAATCGAGCATAGGCCGTCCACCAATTTCCTCCAACCAACCCTGTCCTGCGTTGCCCTTTACAGTTCTGTCGATTTTTTTGTCATTCCTCTCATATCCTTCTCTATTTCTCGGCGTTATGTGTTCTTTGGACTTCCTCTTTTCCTTTTGCCTTGAGGGTTCCATGTGAGGGCTTGTCTCGTGACGCAGTTATAGGTGCTTTTCTCAGTGTTTGTCCTATCCACTTCCACCGCTTCTTCCTGATTTCCTTCTCCACTCGAATCTGGTTTGTTCTCTCCTGTAGCAGGTTGTTGCTGATGGTGTCTGGCCAACGGATCTGAAGTATTTTGCGTAGACAACTATTAATAAATACTTGTAACTTCTGGATGATGGCTTTCGTAGTCCTCCAAGTTTCCGCCCCATATGGTAGAACTGTCTTCACATTTGTATTGAAAATCCTGATTTTGGTTTTGGTTGAAAGTTGTTTGGAGTTCCAGATATTTTTCAACTGTAGAAATGCAGCCTTTGCTTTGCCAATCCGTGCCCTCACATCTGCATCCGATCCACCATGATTGTTCGATGATGCTGCACCAGATATGTGAAGGTGTTAACGTCCTCCAAGGCATCTCCATCAAGAGTGATTTGGTTGGTGCATGTTGTGTTGCATCGGAGAATTTCGCTCTTCCTTTATGTACTTTTGAGACCTACTGCTGCAGAGGCTGCTGCTACACTGGTCGTCTTCTCTTGCATTTGTTGTTGCGTGTGCGATAGAAGAGCCAGACCATCTGCGAAGTCCAGATCGTCCAGCTGCGTCCTAACTGTCCAGTTGATACCGTGCTTCCCTCCAGATGTCGACGTCTTTATAATCTAGTCGTGTGACCAGGAGAAAAGAGAATGGGTGAGAGTAAGCAACCTTGCCTGACACTTGTCTTCACCTCGAAAGAGTCTGTTAGCTGTTCTTCGAGTACCATTTTGCAGTTGAAACCATTATCAGAATTCCGTATGATGTTAACTACTTTTTTATTCATTATATTAGAATAAATTATCATTGTGTATCAGTCAGTCAGTCAGTCAGTTACAATGTAGAACTTCGTACGTACGTACGTACATCAGTTTAGGTTGCCATACCGTATCAGCACAGAGATGCAATTGTCAGTTCAAATTCAATAGTGGTAGAGATAGTAGAAGTATTAGCAGTAATGAAAATGATTAGGAATTGAAAATATTATTCAAGAAGTATAATTCAATGAGATAGGTTTAGAAGGAGAAAGATAGAGGTGATGAGGAATTCAGAAGAAAATAAAATTAGAGAGAATACAATGAATCAATTCACTTGTGCCACTGCACAGAGATGCAATTGTCAATTTTAAATCCCATAGTGGTAGGGATATAGTAGAAGTATTACTGGTGATGGAGAAGATTAGGGTTCGAAGGTATGATGTATAATTTACATCGACGATTGACATTAAGTTTTACAACTACTGGTGATGGATGCCAAAGAATTTTGAAACATAAAATTTAGGCAAATACAGAGAATCGAAACAGCCTTATAATCAATCTACTCAATAGAGCAAAGCTTAGTAGTTAAAGAAACTCTTTCCCCTGCTCCTTAACTAACGACAGAGATCTGAGAAAAAAATATGCAAAACCTCAAAGCAAAAGTCTGCTAGAACTAACTCATCGATCTATTCGCTTAACAACGTATTTTCAAAATTCAACTATAGAGTCTACGAATAAAAATCCAGTCAACTACTATTGCGGTGCTGTGGTGCGAACTACTTATAAGTAGTATGTAACGTGAGGGCCAACGTAAAGTCTGGTAGCATAATATGGAGGGAAGATCAAGACAGGAAGACTTAGAAACAATGGAATTTGTATGAAACGCATGAATAGTGACAATGGATTGATGTTTGGCAACAGAAACAGTCCAGTTCCACAGGATGAACTGATCTTTTGCAAATGAACGATTTACGATATGGTTTTCCAATTTTACTGAGTAACTCTGTAATTTTCGCTAAATAAAATCGGTTGCCCCACCTGTGTTCTCGTTCACTACACTATCACTGAGATATCATTACCACAATTTAACTATTCCGAAATTTTCAATATATTATGACTGTGAAGATTGTTGGCGCTTCATTGAAATCATGAATCGATCGATAATGTCAGACCACTATTAGACAGCCATTTTATCCGAGCATGAGACGACTGTATCAGCAGTGCGCATCAACAATACTGAGCGCGAGAATCGAACCCAGGAGCCTCGGTCTAGCATGTGCACATTTAAACTTGTTCAAGATTGAGCTGTCATTCAGTCAGTCAATTACAGAGTAGAACTTCGTACATCGGTACACAAGTACATAAGGTCGCCAGAACCCCATCAGCACAGAGAGACAATTGTCAATTCGAATCCCATAGCGGTAGCGATAGTAGAAGTATCAGCAGTAATAGAGAAGATTAGGGAGCGAAGATATTATTTGAGAAGTATTATAATTCAGCGAGATAATTTTAGAAACAGAAGGTTAGAGATGATGAGGAATTCAGAAGATTGGAATTCGAGAAAACACAATAAATGAAAGCACCTGCGCCATTACAAACGCTTTTGAGACATGTCATTCAAGGCCTTTAACCATCCGGTTAGTATCATCTCGCAGACCCCAATCAAGTAACCTGCATCTGCCAACATGACTCAGTTCACTCGTCAGTGATTTCATGGATTTGTGCCATATTTTTTCCAACCTAATCCTAAACCACAAAAAACATTGCTCGTCGAGGCAGTCGGTGGTTGGGCATACAAAACACATGTCCTAACCACCTCAACTGAAGGAGTTTCAATGCCTCATCTATTGATTTGCTATCCTGACTATAGAGCATTGCTTATTCGGTTGTCCCAGGGTAGACGAGCAATGCTTCGCTTCGAGCCGTTATCCAACGGTGTTCCCGACCGTAGCTGCTACCTTGACGTGGTGGTCGGGCTTGCCTATCGTGATGACCCAACCGAGCTATATTGGCTGGAACATATGTTCCTGAAGCTTCTACCATGCCAGAATGGTCGATTGGAGAACGATCAGACTAAAAGCAGCTACCCAAGGTCTGAGGGCGAAGTCGTACTGCTGACTGCAGAGGGGTGTGACAGCAGTAAAGTGTTTCCCTCGGACAATCAGCATCTGCAGCGATGTTGCCTTTTCACAAAGAAGGAAGGGTTAAAAAAGGTTGACCCTAAAAATGTCACACCTCCCCTACCTCACGGATTTCCGTCTCCTTGGATAAGGGTGCCCACTAAGGGCTTTCAAGAGCGATGCTAATACTCAAAAACTTCTCATAAAAAGACCGTGCGTGACCGGCCTCAAGCAGTTGTCCCTTGGACTTTGCGGT
>OX103971.1:80398222-80490549 GCA_944470395.2 Schistosoma turkestanicum | reverse complement strand
TTAGGTGTTGAAGAATCCAGAAGATTAGGATTTGAGAGAACACAAAGAATAAATGCACCGGCGCCATCACCAACGATTTTGAGCCATGTCATCATCATCTCGCGGACCCCAACCAGGTAGTCGACAACTACCGACATGACTCATTCCACTTGTCATTGACTTCATGGATCGCTACCATGTTTTGGTTTGGCCACCCCTAACTTTCTTCCAACCTACTCCTACACCACAAAACAAAGCTCTTCGATGCAGTCGGTGATTAGGCATACGCAACACATGTCCCAACCACCTCAACCGATGAAGTTTCAGCGAAAACATGGAGAAACAAAAATACAAAATTAGAAACTTTTCCCAGTGAGTTTTGGGGATCTAACGTACCCAACAATTCGGTGGTATTCACGATCACAAGCGAACATTCCAACAAACTGTGTCACTGAATATCATATAAAAAAAATATAACCTAATGATGTATTAAGTAAGCATTCGAATAAAGCGAACGATCTAGCATAAATTCTTACTGAAACCATTGAAAAATTAATCTATATTATTGAATTTGTTTATACTTGGTAAAATTTCACAATGCAATCTAGACTGATTCGGTCAGTGAGTCAGTCAGCTATAATGTAGGACTTGGTTCGTATGTACTACATCAGTTCCAGTTGCGCCACATACTACAGAGAGATGGCAATTATCAATTCAAATCTCACTGCAATAGAGCTAGCTGGTAGGTAGAAGTACTAGCAGTAATCGAAAAGATTAAGTTTTGAAGATGTGTTATTCAAGGAGTATATAAATCTAGTGAAATAAATTTGTGAAGAGGAAGATAAAGGTGATGAGGAATTTTTAGAAGATTAGAATTCCACATAACACAAAGAATGGATGCATCTGCGTCATTGCAAATGATTGTGAGCCATGTCACTCAACATCTTTGGTTACTATCATCTGGTGGACAGTTACTAACATGGCTCAATCCGGTTGTCACTGACTTCATGGATTTCTGTCATGTTTTGAGATTTGGCTGTTCTTAGCTTTCTTTCAGCTTAACCCTTCCTTCACCAGGCATCAACGCTTGTCGAGGCAGTCGGTGTTTGCGGCATACGTAATACATGTTACAACTACCTTAAATGATGAAGATTTACTAGTGCATAAATCGATTTGCCATCCTTAGATAGTACCTTTTTCCTAACAACTGCATTGCTTACTATTAGTAGTCATGGAGAAGATTAAATATTTTGGGGCACAGTTTTGGAGGTTTGTGTTTTTACACATTTGAAATCATCAATCAATCATTGTTAGACCACCATCAGAGAAACCTGGAAGCACTGGACGGCCGTTTCGTCCTGGTATGGGACTCATCAGCAGTGCGCATCCACGACTCCTTCCCCCGCAGGATTCGAAACCGGGACCTTCGGCATTGTAAGCGAACGCCTTATCATTGGACCACTGGGCCGGCGTCCAACGGTGTTAATGTCTAACGCTGATTGATCTAGGGATTTTGCGCGTGAGGAAATTCTCGGAGTTCTAGGTTGAGAAGACGTGACCAATGGATGTCAGCCCTCTCGGGTGTAGGCAGTGACTACCGAAGACAAACAGGTGAGGTCTCGCAAAATCCCTAGAGTTAGACAGTAACCTCGTTGGATGCCGGCTCAGTGGTCCGATGGTAAGGCGTTCGCCTACAATGCCAAAGCTCTCGGATTCGAATCCTGCGAGATTACAGTTTGAAGATATGAGTACATTCAACCCATTATAAATTTAAATTTATAAATAGCATATTTTAAAAATAAAAACATTTCTACAAATAATTTACAATCATTACAATTTAATAATAAACTTTCTAAAATCATAAAAGAGTGTTAATTTTAAATACGATAATAAACAGGTTATTACTATGATTATTCCAATGAACCTTATTAGTATGAGTTAGAAACAAAGCATAAATGTACAAATACTATCACAAGTCGACAACACCACTGCCCAGAGAGAAATGTTACTGACTGCGTTTTCTTCATTGGATTGTTTTATACGAAACTCAGAGGAAGTAAAGCAAACGTTCATGACTTAAACTGAGTCGGTAGGTATAAAAGATTCCTAACCAAAGGAAATTAATTAAAAATTCTGATTCCAAACGAATTTTTGGTGTACATGAACACCAAGACCCTAAGGGAATAAATGACGTACAAATTTATTCTCAGTCACTGTCTACCATGAGACTACATATCTTAACAGTTGCTCTACTGTCTTGTTAATGAAAAGATACATGAAAGTCGAGTGCTTGGGGAGTGATCCCGTTGAAAAATCACCAGCTTCAGTTTGAGCATCTAGGCAGTTATCCTCCTATTCCTAGTTTACTCACAAAAAGAATGATTTGTGTGACGCATAAATAATTTTAGTTTCTTTGTACTGATATAATAATCAGGAAAACATAAGCAAGTAAACAAACAATACAGCACAAAACGATCAGTCAATTAACAACAACGTAGAACTTTGTGCGTACGTACATCTGTTCAAGTTGCCATACCACATTAGCACAGAGATGTTAGTGTTTCATTGTAGTAGACGTAGTAAAAGTATTTGCAGTAATTGGAGAGATAATGGTTCGAAGATATTATTATTTAAAGAAGTAGAATTTAGTGAAATAAACTTAAAAAGAAAAAGATAAAGGTGATGAGCAATTCAGATGATTCGAATTTGAGAGAACACAAAGAATGAATTCACCTGCACTCTTACAAATGGTTTTAAGCCATGTCATTCAGGATCTCTATCTAACCATCGATAACTATCATCTCGCGGGCCCCAACCAGTTAGTCTACACAGACCAACATCGATTTGTGCCATGTTCTGGTTTGGCCGCCCCTAGCTTTCTTACACCACTTACACCACAAAATATCATTCATCATGGCAGTCAGTAGTTGGGCCCAAAGGTTAGGATTCGAGAGAGAACACAACAAGTGGATATGTACCTGAGCCATTGCAAACGATTTCATTATTCACCGTCTCTAACACAAAACACAGCACAACACAGCACAACTTACACAACTCATCGATTTCATTGAAGTAAATATACGCCAATCTTTATCTTGTTCCACATTGATGATACTAGATGGATGGGCATTGTTGTTATTGAATGAATTTTCATGATTAATTAAACTGGACGGTTCTTCACCATCCGACACTTCCATGTTATCCTCTTCTTCTTCTTCTTCTCTGTCTTCTGCTTGTTCAGCATTCACATCAGTATTATTAACATTCTTGTGATCAACAATAATATGAGCCGGTTTATTGACGACTGACTTATTATTATTATTAGGAAATTCATCAATGACAGAGTGTTTATGATGTGGTATACTTGCACTGGTACATGTGGCATACATTGATTGATGCGTAGTAGTTTTAGGCAGATTGTAATCATGATTATTATTCATATTAACAGTAATAGGAATATCATGTGAATTTGTCTTAGGATCAATATTAGTATTATTATTATTAATATTAATCAGTGTTGAATCGGATAATTTTGAAGATGAAATGGTTTCTGATCTATATGAGGTAAGAGAGAAATATATACATATATATATAAATATAAGTGTATATTGGTAAAATTGTAATCTATATAAGGTTGAAAGTGAATTTACTGTCTGAATTATTCAACCTACTAGATATAACAAAGAGATACATTCTGAGGACTCGATACTAAATGCCTTAGTATATCCGAGAGTGCGATGAGTCCTGGTCTTTCATATGACCAAGCGTATATAACCAATGAGAGGAAAGTCCTACTCACCACCTTCTTGTGGTAAGAGTTTTGTATGCGAAATCGAGAGGAACTAAAGCGAATGTTCTGCACTTCCCAACTGAGTCAGCAGGCATGGAGGATCCGCCTAAAGGGGTTTACCGCCAAACTTCAGTCAACCTGAATGGCGGCAAGTTGATGTAAGTCCTGCAACTCTAAATGTGGTTGACGAGGCTAGAGACAATTTAAGGCGAGCGAGAGTAACAATTAAGGATAGAATAACTCTCGAGATTTATAAAAATCTTAAGTACAGTATGGGAACTGGACATAATCCCATTTCACTATTCTCAATCACTGATTGTCCCAGTCGATAGGAAAGCACAAAAGCCTTCTTGGGACAATCACAGAGGAATCAGTCTAACGAATGTGGTGTCCAAAATACTAGCTTGAGTAATATTTCGACTTATAACTAGAGCACATGAAGAGTAGACTCGGAAAAGCCAGGCTGGTTTCAGACATGGACGTGGGTGTGCAGACCAGATATTCACACTACGTTAGGTTCTAGAACATGGACACATATTCAGACGTCTCACAAATGTAGTTTCCCCTCACATTAAAGCAGTTGATCGTGAGGTTTTATGAAGTAGCAAAGAAGCACATTGACCTAATAAACACTCTCTACTCGAACACTACTGACCAAGTCAGAGATCACGGCGAACTGTCATCTGAATTGTGTACGTCGAATCGTGTCTGCCAGAGTTGTCCATTGTCGTGAACTTTATCACTCATACGCTATTGCAGACAACACTTTCATCGTCTGACTTTTCAGGAGTTGACCTTACACCAGAACACTCGCTTGTTTGTTTGCAATGGCGCAGATGCATCCACTGTTTGTCTTCTCTCGAATTCCAATCTTTCGACCATTTATTGTCTTTTTAAATTAATTTCACTGGTATATCGTTTTCGAATATCTTCGGGCCCTAATTTTTTCCCATTACCGCTAATGCTGCTACAATGTCTAGTATTATGGCATTCGAAACGACCGCTGCCTCTCTGTGCTAACGTAGTAACGCAACTTTAACTGATCTACCTGTGTACTACTACACTTAACGTTACAGCTGACTGACTGATACTAATAATAGAACCACTTAACGGTTATTTTGTCCTAGTTTGAAACTGCCCAGCAGTGCGCATCCCTGATTCTCCAAGTGCAGGACAAAATGCCCTTAGTCTATCATTTCCAGATTTCTAATGGCGAGATCTGGCTAAGATAAGTTCGTCATTTCAACTATGAAAAAATTGCCAATTTTTACTGGTTGTGGAAACTTGGAGAACTATGAAAGGCATCATCCAAAAGATACAAGTGTTTATGAACAGTTGTCTACGCAAAATACTTCGAGTCTGTTGGCCAGACACGATCATCAACAACGTACTGTGGGAGAGAACAAACCAGATTCCAGTGGAGGAGGAAATCAGGAAGAAGAGGTGGAAGTGGATAGGACACACACTACGAAAAGCACCTAACTGCGTCACGAGACAAGCCCTCACATGAAACCCTCAGGAAAAAAGGAAAAGAGGAAGGCCAAGGAACACATTACGCCGAGAAATAGAGAAAGATATGAGAGGAATGAACAAACATTGGACAGAACTGGAAAGCGAAGCCCAGGACAGAGTTGGTTGGAGAAAACTGGTGGGCTCCATTGGGGGTTAAAAGGCGTAAGTAAGTAAGTAAGTAAGTTATGTAACATACAATGTTTACGAAAGAATAAACCCCCACCCACCCACAGACATCCGTCCACCTGATTTTAGATTAACTCATCCTTAGTCGAATAAAAAAAATTCACAAAAACGATCATTGTACAATTCAACAATTACCTGAACTGATTATTATTATTATCATTATTATTATTAGCCAATTTCGATAATGACGGATTGAGTAATACTCGATAATCCACATCACCGGATTCATCATAAACCGGTTGAAATATAGGAAAACCAAATGGTGTTTGTGCCAGCAATTGATTTCGATCAGTTGTTACATTGTTTGTGATTAGTTTCGGAGAACTCTTATCATTAATATTATTAGTCATTGGTGATTGACTATGAGTGATTTTGTTTTTAGTGACTATTGATTTTTCAATGTTGTTGTTGTTGTCGTTATTACCGATATTTCTATTGCTGACACTACCACCACCAATTCCTCCTCCTTCGTTATGCTCATCATCGTAGCCACCGCCAACATTACCGACGTCGTCATCATCATCATCATCATCATGATGAGCAAATCCGTCATTGAAATCTTCATAATATTCATCAGTTGAATAAGTTGATGATTCATTTAAAGCATTCTCTTTATTGTATGTTGTGGATTGTTTAGGATGATCCAGTTGACTTGTACTACTACTCGTATTAGTAGTAGTATTAATAGTAGATCCAGTTGGTGATGATGACGGTGCATGATCTTTATGAATCAAATCATGCAATTGAGAAAGTGTCTTTGTAACACGTTTACCATATGTTCCATAGGCCTAGAAAAAACGAAGGAAAAATTCAGAACAAGACAGAATAGGGAAAATAATTGAGTACAAGAACTAGACCGTGATAATATTTGCAATCATTGTACTGAAATCATGAATCAATCATGGTTAGACCATCATTAGATACTTGGAAGCACTAACACACGGCCGTTTTGATAAGGTATGGGACTCATCAGTGGCAGTGCACATCCACGACTACTGAAGACAAATGGATGAGGTCGTACAAAATCCCTAGACTAATCAGAGTTAGACATTAACACCGTTGGATGCCGACCAAGTGTTTAGAGGTTTGCACACAAGATCGTAGGTCTTCGGTTTGGATTCTGTGAGTAGCAGGAGTTGTGGATGTGCAATGCCACTGATGAGTCCTATAACATAACGAAGTGACTGTGTTTCAGTGCTTCCAGGTTTCTGATGGTGGTCTAACAATGATTGATTGGTGATTTCAATGAGTAAAAACAATGATCTCTATAACTCTAATTGTAAAATTATAATACTGCCTATCTTAATAGAAGGTGGATTGTATCACGTTAGCCAGTACAAATTTGTGTACTAGGATTTCAACAATTGTTCTTAGTTCTGCATAGTGTTGGTTAAATCAAAGTAGTAGGTAGAGTAGAGTTTGTAATTAGCTTTAGCTTTTCTATCAAATGAACTCTTTTATTAAATGTACGGTGTGAATTATTTTCTGAAGTATGTTACTTAAAAGGTTGGATATACATAGCATGCGCTAGAGCCGAAGATACAAGCGTCACTAAACCAAGAAAACAGTCGGTCAGTCAGTCAGCTGCAACGTAGAACATCGTACGTACATAAGTTCGTGTTGCCATACCACATTAGCACAGAGACGCAAATGTCAAATCAAATCCCATAGTGATAAAGATAGTAGAGGCATTAATGGTAATGAAGAAGACTAGGGTTTGAAGATATTATTCAAGAAGTATAATTCAGTGAGATAAGGTTAGAAAGACAAAGGTAGAGGTGCTGACGAATCCAGAAGATTAGGATTTGAGAGAGCTCAAAGAATGGATGCACTTGCGCCATTGCAAACGATTTTGAGCCATGTCATTCAAGGTCTCTAACCATCGGTCAATATCGTCTCGCGGACCCCAACCAGGTAGCCTACCAACCTGACTCAGTTCACTTGTAAGTCACTTCATGGATTTGTGCCTTGTTTCGGTTTGGTCACCCCTAGCTTTCTTCCAACCTACTCCTACACCACAAAACATCGCTCGTCGAGGCAGTCGGTGAAGTTTCAATACTTCATCTATTGATTCGCCATCCCTACCTAGTATTCGTTTCCTAACTAAAGCATTGCTTACTCGGCTGTCCCAGGATGAATTTGCAATGTTTCTGTAATCGAAATACGTTAGTATCATTGTTACGTTAGGATTAAAGACAGACAGATAAAACACAGAAATTCGTACGTTAGTACATCGGTTCAGGTTGCCATGCCCCATCAGCACAAAGACGCAACTGTCAGTTCAAATCCAACAGTGATAGCAATAATAGAAGTATTAGCAGTAATGGAAAAGATTAGGGAGCGAAGATATGATTTGAGAAGTATAATTCAGTAAGATAACTGTAGAAGGAGAAAGATAGAGATTATGAGGAATCCAGAAGGTTAGAATTACAGAGAACACAAAGAGTGGATGCACTCGTCCTTTGGTGAGCGTACGGATATCACACCTACGCCATAAGTGACGCGAATCGACAAAAGCCAATCGAGCCTTCTGTATTCGTGCTGAGATTTCGTCAAAAACCAGGCCATCAGCGTTGATGAGACTCCCCAGATAAGTGAAGCGGTCTACACGTTCGATTACTTCACTCCCTATCACTAGTTCAGGTGCCGATGAAACCCAATCCTGAAGCAACATTTTGCATTTCGAGGGGGAAAACCGCATCCCGAACATGCTTGCATTGTTGCTTAGGGTAGTCAGAAGACTCTGCATTTTGTCAGCGTCTTCACCAAGTAGGACTATGTCATCGGCATATTCTAAGTCAATATGCGAGGCACCTGGTAGAAGGTCTACTCCTGCAAATTTAGACGAGGATAACAGGCGAAAGTAAGTAAGTAAGTACACCTTTTATGCGCTTAAAGCTTTGAACTAAAAGCTAGTAAATACCATGATATCTGACCGAATGAATGTAGACACACACACACACACACACACACACAGAGACATGTGATGTTCAAATATTGAGCCACTAAAGACACTATTCATTATTTTTTAAAATTAATCAAACTCATTGAAATCAAATTAATACAACAACAACAACAATATACTTACATTGACAACCACAGCAACTTCTTTCAATTGTACATTATAATAAATTTCTGCACTTTCTAATACATTTTGCAATATATTCATATGTTCTAATTGTTCTTCATATTTTTTATACATAAATTCTAAATGTTTACAACATTTTTCAACCTGATGATCATTAGATATAGTTTTTTTTTGAAAAAAAGAAAAAAAGAAGAAGTTTATGATAATGAAATAACAATAGTGTTATTGTAGTTAATAATAAAAGCTTACTTACTTACTTACTTACGCCTTTTAACCCCCAATGGAGCATAGGCCGCCCACCAGTTTTCTCCAACCAACTCTGTCCTGGGCTTCCCTCTCCAATTCTGTCCAATTTTTGTTCATTCCTCTCATATCTTTCTCTATTTCTCGGCATAGTGTGTTCCTTGACCTTCCTCTTTTCCTTTTGCCTTGAGGCTTCAATGTGAGGGCTTGTCTTGTGAAGCAGTTTGATGCTTTTCGTAGTGTGTGTCCTATCCACTTCCACCTCTTCTTCCTGATTTCCTCCTCCACTAGAATCTGGTTTGTTTCTCTCCCAGTTACTAGGTTGTTACTGATGGTGTCTGGTCAACGAATCAGAAGTATTTTGCGTAGACAACTGTTGTTAATAAACACTTGTATCATTTGGATGATGCCTTTCGTAGTTCTCCATTTTTCCGCTCCATACAACAGAACTGTCTTGACATTTGTATTGAAAATCCTGATTTTGGTGTTGATTGAAAGTTTTTTGGAGTTCCAGATATTTTTCAATTGTAAAAATGCAGCCCTTGCTTTGCCAATCCGCGCCCCCACATCTGCATCGGATCTACCTTGATTGTCGATGATGCTGCGCAGATATGTAAAGGTGTTAATGTCCTTCAAGGCATCTCCATCAAGGCTTAATATAAAATGTCGTTAACAGTAAGTAGTACAGTGGATTTGCGTTTAGTCCCGATTGGGACTGGTCTTTTATTTTGGCTAGATGTATGGGGTAATTTTTAAATCTCAGAGTTGATGTTCATGTTAAAACTTGAACCTAGCATTCATTGTTTTGATGAAAATGCCATCTGTTGGGCAACGGATATGAGATTTGATTCAGAAAGACAAAATTCGCGTCCTGGATAACGCTGCTAGCTAGCTACACATTCTGTCGATTCTATGTAAACTTGTGTGTGTGTGTGTGACGAAATCTCAGCACGGATACAGAGGGCTCGCGATTGGCTTTTGTCAACTTGTGTCATTTATAGCGTAGGCGAGATATATCCATCTACTAACTAAAGGATAAGTCTACCGATCAGCAATTCGCTCCGTCCTAATTCATGGCTACGAAACATGGACAGTTAGAGTAGCGGATATTCGTGGTTTACTTGTAGTCGATCACAGGTGTCTGCGAAGCATTGCTCGTATATCCTGGGACTATCGAGTAAGCAATGCTGGGGGGGTTAGGAGAAGGGTACTAGGTGACGATGGCAGATAAACTGATGCGGTACTGAATATTTATCAGATGAGATAGTTTTGATATGTGATACGCATGACAACCAACGACTGCGTAGATGGGCGACGTTTTGTGGTGTAGGAGTTTTTTGGAAGAAACCTGGGGGAGGTCAGATCGAAACATGGCAGAAATTCATGAAGTCACTGACAAATGGATTGAGTCATTTTGATCGGTGTAGGCTACCTGGTTGGGGACCGCGAGATGATAGTTGCCGATGGTTAGAGACACCGAATGACATGGCTCAAAATCGTTTGCAATGGCGCAGGCGCATTTATTCTTTGCGTTCTCTCAAATCCTAAACCTCTGGATTCTTCATCACCTTTATCTTTCTAAGTTTGTTTCACTAAATTATACTTCTTGAATCATATCTTCGAATCGTAATCTCTCCGATTACTGCTAATACTTCTACTACCTCTACTACTATGAGATTTGAAATGACAATCTCATCTGTGTGTATTAATGTGGTATGGCAACTTGAACTGATGTAGGTACGTACGGAGTTCGACTTTGTAGCAGACTGATCGAACTTGTTGTCGTGGCTATATCTAGGGAAATCTGCACAGGATAGTCATATGTCAGCCAAAAACTCATCAATTTACAGTTCAAAATAACAGCAACAGGATACTCGAAACTATTTCTAATTGAAATTATAAAGAGCTAAATATTTTTACAACAGTAAATTATTACACTTTTTCGGCTACAGATCAATTGTTTGTTTGTTTGTAAAGAAATTTAACATTAATTAAAAATTTAACCAATATTCCAGTGGTCACTTTTAGATTTAAGCATGATGGGCAAAGATACACATTTGAAGTAGTCATAAATCAGTGCAAGATCTAGTAAAAACATGTCATAATCGGAATTTCCATTAACAACAAGCACATCAGCATAATGATGCAGCACCACAGATCGTAATTGGTACATTGAGTAGGACAACTCCTTCTGAAGCCGCCCTTCTACGGTTATTGCCGATCCCGAACCCGGATAAAAGAGGGAGGGTTAGGCATAGGGGTTAGCGACCCCATCCCGTAGATATCCAGCTCCATTGTCCATTACTAAACTAGATAAGATGAAGTTTAGAAATACGATAATGAACATATTTAATAATGTATCCAATGTAACTAGCTACATAGAAGCATTTAAACTGGCAAATGAATGCAAAAGAGGCAGGTCCAGGAAGTGTGTCCTTAGTCCCAGTCCTAATAATCAGTTGGTTGTACAAGTTAGCTGCAGTGCACGTTATTCTTACCCATCATGTTAATAATTATATAACACTGTCGTCTGCGAGTTACGATCTTAGGAACACAGACTTATTAGCATATGTGGTTATTTTTGAATTTTCCCCAACTTGGGAGTCTTATGTCTGATGTATAAGTGTTAATGTCTCTTCGAAGCATAGTTGGAGTGGAACTATCAAGTAAACAAAATCAATGTGGCATAACGATTGAAACAGTAGTTCATAGCAGTATTAAGAAAATTCACTGTGAACTGCATAAACCTGCTTCTAAGCACACCATATCATTAATTATTAGATGAGAACATGTAAAAATACACTATCGACATATCATTATTTTACATTTATTAGTTATACTACTATGATAAAACTACAGTAGTAAAGTAGTATACTGAGAAGAGAAGTGACCTGAAATTTACAGAAAATTCATGGTGGATGTCTGAAAGAACGATATACAGTAATAATAATTGGTTCTAGTGAACAATAACACATGTACGGGTAACAAAACAGCCATGTATGATAATATATGACCGTAAAACTGATTACTTGGATTTTCAAGACAGGTTTGAAACTTGTTTTCAAGATTTAATAAAGTATTATTTATCCATACACAATAATATTTGTGTGTGTGAGCCACTGAGGCAGTATGCTCATATATGTTTATCATCAGAAATCAAAGTTTCACCTTTTTATTTCTTGACTCATTATGTTTTTGTTATAATTCTCTCTTTATTACATACAACCCAGCTATTCCTAATGCTTAGTATTCTCGGACACCAATTCACTCCAGACGACCTCACAAATCAGAACAGTTGAACAGGGTAGAGATTATATTCCAAAAAGCAAGGTTAAATGGATGTAAGAAGTGAAGAAGAACAAGAACAACGTTAGTATATTTATACTTTTCACATGAGAAGCTTCTAGAATGTTCTCCAAATATCGACTAGCGCTGATTGGATGAGAATTAGCCAATCAGCGTGCAGCAACGCAAATCATGGATGGATGATGATTCATGATTTTACGATTGCAACATACAAAAAAACGTATTTAAGTTAGTGTGCATTACGTTGGCGCATTGTTCCTCACTTTTACAAAGATAAACAGTTTCATAAGTCGTGAGATTGTTCACTGAGAGGATTGGTTATTAAATAATAATCAGTTGTACTCCTGTAATCATCAGTGTTTGTTAAAATCAATGAATCAATTATAACGAATCCAATAGGTTGACTAATAAAATAGAATGCTGCACTAAAGCAACTTATAACCCTACTTGATATCCCTAAATTGAGCTGTTCAGTGATATGAAGATTGTAGTCAATCTTTGAAACAGTGATTTATTTTAAATAAGCACTATAAAAAAAAATTTCCAGTTCATAAATACACCCTGCCAACAAGACATTGGCTTAATGGTTGGGATATTCAGTCAGTCAGTCAGTCAGTCAGTCACTTACAACGTAAAACTTCGTACGTACGTACATAAGTTCATGTTACCATACCACATTAGCACAGAGGCGTAACTGTCAGTTCAAACCCAATAGTGGTAGAGATTGCAGAAAAATTAGCAGAAAAGGCGAAGATTAGGGTTCGAATAAGTTATTCAACAAGTGTAATTCAGTGAGATAACTTTAAAAAGAGAAAGTTAGAGGTGATAAGGAATTCAGAAGACTAGAATTTCATAGAACACAAAGAGTAGAAGATGCACCTGCGCAATTGCAAACGATTTTCAGCCATGTCACTCAAGGTCTCTAACCATCGGTTACTATCGTCTCACGAAAATCCGACCA
This sequence comes from Schistosoma turkestanicum, assembly GCA_944470395.2. Lineage (NCBI taxonomy): Eukaryota > Metazoa > Platyhelminthes > Trematoda > Strigeidida > Schistosomatidae > Schistosoma > Schistosoma turkestanicum. The sequence goes on along the minus strand of OX103971.1, from coordinate 80,477,484 downwards.
GGTAGTCTACACTTACCAACATGACTCAGTCCACTTGTCAGTGACTTCATGGATTTGTGCCATGTTTTGGTTTGGTCGCCCCTAACTTTCTTCCAACCTACTCCTACACCACAAAACATTACTCATTGAGGCAGTCGGCGGTTGGGCATACGTAACACACATATCCCAACCACCTCAACTGATGAAATTTCAATACTTCATCAATTGATCGGCCATCCCTACCTAGAACTCGTTTCCTAACAAAAGTATTACTTACTCAATTAGGATATTCAACTCAAAGTGGATAAGATAACAGCTTCAATGTTCGACTCAAAGCCTAAATGAACACAAAGAATGAATACCACTGGTTTTGTGTCATGTTTCCCTACGATATCTATCAGTGTAATTGTGTAATTCTCAAAACCTATATTCACACACAAAGAGAGACATATAGTATTCGCGTACACATATATAAACATGAAGATTATATAGTACAGAGTATTACTTAATACAATTATAAGAAAATAATAATACAGTCAATCATCTTACTTGACTTGTTAATGATCGACTTTCTTCTTTACTTTTCAGTGAACTAACAATTGATGGGATTGATGTACCAAAAGCCAATGGGCTAAGATCAATTTTTCCATGGGATTCACAAATTTCATCTAATTGTTTTACTTTGCGTAATGTATCAAGTAGTTTTTCAGGCTATTTTTGTAAACACATACACAGAGAGAGAGAGAGAAGAAAACATGTTCAGATTTGAATGAATGCAAAGAATATTATCTTGAAATAATAAACAATCAATCAGAAAGCATAGCTAGTGACGCTGGATGATGGAGATTCAAATTCTACGGAGATAGTATGCGCTTCCAAAGATTTCAACCATACATTTATGTCAATTATCATCTATTACGAAATGCAGATTTAATGTTGCCTGACGACGATCACCTTCAACCTACATTTACTGAATAACTTATGCCTGCTACCCCCCCCCCAATATAACATAGGCCGCTGACCAGCATTCTCCAACCTACACTGTCCGCAGCCCTTGTTTCTAGTTCTGTCCAACTGTTGTCTATTCTTTTCATATCTGCCTCCATTTCTCGGCGTAATGAGTTCGTTGGCCTTGAGGACGCCAGGTGAGGGTTTGTCTTGTGACGCAGTTGAACGGTTTCCTCAATTTTTGTCCTATCCACTTCCAGCGCTTCTTCATGACTTATTCCTCCGCTGCAATCTGGTTCGTTCTCACCTACAGTAGTTTGTTACTGTGAGTGTTTGGTAAACGAATCCAAAGTATTTTGTATAAACTTAATTATGTACTTATGTACGAAGTTCTGCGTTGTATCTGTCTGTCTGTCTATTTTGTATAAACTGCTGTTAATAAATACTTGTATCTTTTGGATGATGGCTTTCGTAGCTCTCCAAGTTTCCGCCCCATATGATAGAACTGTCTTGACATTGATATGAAAATTCTGACTTTGATGTCGGTCGGCAGATGTTCTTCGATTGGAGAAATGCTATCCTTACTTTGCCGATTCGCGTCTCCACATCTGCATCAGATCTACCTTGCTAGTCAATGATGCTGCAAAGAAATGTATAGGTTCTAACGTAATTCAAGGCATCCTCGTCAAGAGTGATTTAGTTAGTGCATTTTATTTATGTCTAATCAGAGAATCTTGCTTTTCCCGCTGTGCATGTTGAGACCTACTGCTGCTGAGGCTGCTGCTACACTGGTCGTCTTCTCTTGAATTTGTTTTTGCGTGTGTGATAGAAAAGCCAGATCATCTGTGAAGTGCAGATAGTCCAGCTGCATCCCCCCCATATATTAATTTCTTCATAATCCATTCGATCACCAGGAGAAGAAGAAAGGGTGAGAGTAAGCAACCTTGCCGGAAACCAGTCTCATCATCAACTAGATGACAGTAAAGCAGTGTATAAGATCACAAGTCATTTAGATAACAGGTATATTGTAACTTGTTTGACCGAACTTGGAGAAATTTGACATTAATTAACTATTCGAGGATTAATTATTGCAACGAAACATAATTTTTAGGGTGTGGAAGTTAATAAATACTAGAGTAGGTTGAAGATAATTCGACTGATTCTGTAGAATAAGCTGAGAAAAAAATACCTATAGCTTAAAAAGTAGGTACTACATCTAACTACCAACTTTTTTTTAACGTGCTGTTGATTTGGTGTAACTTGATCAATAGAACGTAACCGTCATTAACGAACTAGACAAACATAACATTAGTTTACTTTCAATCAGTGACCAATCAGTGTGAAAAACCTCCCTGGTTTACATCATTAAGGAATCCAACAGTGTAATTTGCAAAGAGGACATCATAAACTGTTGGGGACGTTTGATCCCCAGAACTCCTCCCATTCCTGTCGCCAAATGATATGTTCGTCTACTGATATGCTTGTAACTATTACGAGCTCACCTTACTCTATGAAAGAGAGCGAAGACAATTGATACAGTGAAACAAGAGGCTATTCTGATCCGTTTGTCGCAGGCCCCGCTAACTCTAACAAGAAGTCATGATATGGCATAGAAACTGTATTCTACTACAAGCACCCAGTTTTCTATTCGCATCAGAAAAAGCACTTATACATGCACCCGTACGCCGACCCCAGCAGGAAAGAAGAACAGCCAGATAGAAAAAGAGGCCCTTGCTCTTGTGTTTGCTGTTCGCAATTTCCACAGGTCTCTCTACGGCCGGAGATTCACGCTCCTCACAGATCACAAGCCTCCGCTAGCAATATTTGGTTCTTAATCTGGCGTTCCAGCACATTCTGCAAATCGTCTTCATCGATGAACCTAGGTGCTTTTGGGGTATGATTTCGAAATCCGATATCGACGCACTCTACAATTCGGTCCGGCAGACATTTTGTCACAACTTATTAATGATCAAGTGGCAGCTGAGGGAAACATGGTAATCACATCTCTGTCAGAGGAAGACCACACGGAATGTTATCTGACAACCGCAATACGGGCATTACCGGTGTCTGCAACAGACACACAAAATGCTTCAAGAAACGATCCCATCATCAAGATGTCGATGAAAAATGTCACCAACGGTTGGCCGTGGATTTGGCCCATGGAGTTGGCTAAAAGCCTTCTCCAGTTCACGTCGCTTCATTCGTTTTGTTCACTGCTTCTCCACTTCGCTTTGTGGTGTGTCCTGAATAAACGTAGTCATCACTACGAGTTCATGTTCTGATTTATAAACGGAGCTTAAGAACACGCCGTAAACCGACACACTCCAGCATCTTGCCGATGCATCAAGACCACCAATCAAGGCAATTTGAGTGATAAACACAATGAACTCAAGTAGATTACGTCACCACATATAATAGGTAAAAGTACAAGTGGATAGTAGGAAGACGGGTGTACTGACAGTAGTAAGAAAATTTTAAAATATGATAACTAACGTTTTATCAATAGTAGGTAAAAGGCGGATGAATAGACTTCAAATAATCATTTAAAAAGAACATCAAAACCATTACTTAATAACCAGATGTGTTGAAAATAATGAATACAAAAAATAATGTCAATCGTTGGTTACGTGACATCCGGCCGCGGAAGAGATAGGGGTGTCACGAATTTCTTCTGAACACATAAATTGCGGTTGAATGTACGTATTCCTATGGCTTCTGCTATGTGTAGGAGACGGGATGGAACTCCGTTGGGAAATGATGGAGGTATACGATAGATCACCCGAACAGATCTAGATTTATCTACAATGTGACCACTATCTACCAGGTGTGCTAAGATAGAGCTGCGTATTGTTTTTGACTGACCCTTCGTAAACCATGCGTGCGATGTTCACTCATTCGTTGGGTAAGTTGCCTGGAAGTACGCCCGATATAGCTTTCTCCACAAGAGCAGCTGAATTTGTAAATGCACATAGAGGAGGTCAACTCAGTTAACTTATCCGTGGTTTGAGTAGACTGCTACAGTCAGTACACCTGCCTTCCTAATATCCACTTGTACTTTTGCCCATTTTATATGTAGTGACGCAATCTACTTCAGTTCATTGCGATTATCACTCAAATTGCCTTGATTGGCTTAACATTTTCATATGAATATTTATGTATATTGGAGTGAAGCCTGATAACGATCTAATAGAAAACAATATTGTTCGCTTATATGTGTTGTTCTAATTTTCATAAACAACTGCCAACTGACAAGAATTGGGCAATCGAGTTTCTAAATATCCACTAAATGAACTTTATCAAACACCTAGCTTCGTATAAAATGAACAAGAATCGACCGACAGTAATCATAGTTATAAACAGAACTTCGTGGAAATATATTGGTTATTGAAATTGATTGCTGAGTCGAAATTATACTTGATCGCTTCGCGATATTAGTTTACGTGACATATGGAAGAGGCTATGTATTGTGTTCGACCATATTAGAGAAGCATCCTCAAAATGGATAGACAGGTAAGACACCACTACCATCAAGGTGTATGTTCTGTGAAATATAAGGCTGTAGATATAATTTTTGCGCTCCATAGGCCTTCCCTTGTCGAGGTGTATGCTGCAATTGACAATCTCTTGGGTGATTGTTTTGAAACCGTAAAGTCCTCCATTGTTGATTGTGCTGATTTGACGTGTCCTCGCTGACTCTCTTCCATCTACGGGAAACAATCCACTTTCGGGATACTTTATCACCTCCGAAGTTGTCCCCATTCATTGACTGACAATCTAAAAACATTCTCGGGCGAACAGAACCATTCCAAGTCAGAAGCATTGTGCGGTAGGTCTAGCTGCCTCACTCAACTGCTCTTTTTCTAGTTGCTTCGGCAGCATACATACACCCACTCACTCACAAACACAGTACTTGTGGACAAGTTACTGGATACACGCAAAGTTACTTACTAACACGGTCAAAGGTATGGTTGCAATTTTTGAGTACTTTCAGGCTCTATTCCTTGTAGTTACATTATATACTACGAAATTTCTTCTTTACTAAATCCTTTTTTTGTGTATCTGGTATTCTAATTATCTCGGTCTTCACCTCCTAATCTCCCTGGTATCATGTTATGTAATAAGGTCGCTAGTACACATTATACTATAACAACCAGGAAAACCTGTAGGAGCGTAAACCCAGTTGTTGATAGTGTGTTGAAAATCCCAATATCGTGCGAACTGGTTGTTAAAAAACCCAAACAGTCAGTCGATAGTATGCCTCTCAGTGTTCATACTTTAGATCACTCAATGGAAACACCACAGAGGAAGCAAGACACCACTCCTATTCCTAAAACGACCAATAAGCTCGTTAAGAATAGGAGAAAAAGACGTTCCAAGGCTCAGTCGACACAGTCCAACGTCCAGCAACAGCATAGGATGACTGTTTCGCCTGCTCATTGTCAGTCAAAATCAGCAACCATGCTTTCGAACGCAACTCCTGTAGTACATGGGTACATTGTCACTGCGATACTACAGTACCGAAAGAGTACCACGGGTTCATGCTGAGCCACCCCTGACCATGGTTCTGGTATATTTTCCTTCAGTGTTGAGTATCTGAGGCATTGACAAAGCCACAGGTCCCACCCAAAATCAGCCCTAAAGTCCAAACGACCAAATCGAAATCGCCTAGCACTAAACCAATAAAACAAGTGACCAAGGTTACCACAACCCTGCCTAACACACCGACAAGACTGCCAGTTGTTGTTAACCCCCCACTATCTGTTAGCAATAAAAAATAGTGGGTGAACGTGAAGAATGGAAATAGCAACACCTCAACTCAAACTCACTTATTTTATTTAATATCCCAGTATCGGAAGAAAGCTTGCTAGAAGGTAGGGCTGCCTTTGACAAAGAACAGTGGGATGAACACTGCACAACCCTAGGAATGTGCAAAGTCTCAGCCAAAGTATGCCGCCTTATCAAAGGCCGAAATGTCTGGAAAGGAAAACCTCTTCCAGTGAGGGTAACTCATGACTCGGCACGACTTTCTGAAGACCAAAGACCATCGGTCAAATTGTCCTCGCCGATTCGCATCAGGCATAACAAGCCGTGGTCGGTACGTGCAGCAGCCAGAACTAAGCCAGGCACCCAAGAACAGACCACCATGGTAGTTCACGGTGTACCCGAACTCATCAGCGGTAACCAGGACGAAGCTCACGAGCACAATGTGCAACAGTGGCGATGGCTATCGCGTAGCCTATCCCTTCACACCACGATGGCTGTTTGCATTTCCAGGTTGCTCCTCCCGTCACACCTTACGTCCATCAAGTCACCACGCCTGATGGCTGTGACATTTAGGAACCGGGAAGACATGACTGAAACACCCCAAGCTTGGTACAGTTCGAGGAACCATCTGTCTAGCCAAATCAGGTGTTGCGAAAGCCGACCTAGACCTGTGAGACAACAGCAGGGAGGCCAAAATGAACGCACAATACTGATATTTAACCTCAGTCAACTACCCCTGGCACAAGACACGATTGAACCAACCTCGCAGGCAAAAAACCTGCAGAGGCCAGTTCCCATAGAACTAGGAGATTAGGTTTGAATAACTTGTTTGAAAACCCGACAACGGCTGCTGCTGCAGAAGTTCACCGAGTGCCTCTATAGCAACGTAAGAGGACTAAGGGGTAAGCTGTTAGAAATCAGTAATATGTGCTCTCAGGTGGATCTGAAGATCATAATCCTAACTGAAACATGGCTATCCCCTGACATTGCAGACGCGGAAGTGAGCTTGCCAGGCATGACAGTCTTCCGAAGCGATAGGGAACACCAAACTGGAGGTGGGGTGGCTATATATATAAATAGCCACTTCACTACCAAGTAAGCGAGCAGCTTCAAACATTTGAATGTAGCAGTTGAGTGATGTGAGAAAAGCACATTTGAATTTATCGGACTGTTTGTAGATTATTTTTCTAATCGAAGAAATAATTATGAAATAAATTCATCAATGTAGGTTGACAACGAAACTGCTATTCCCTTTTGGATGATAACACTTCTGAATTAGATATTCTTAATGCACATCATATTTGATCTTTGAATCGTTGGTCATCCGATAACTAAGTGTTTTGTACTGAGATTGTAGAAATATTATATAATATAATATAATAATATTATAGGCTTATTAAGTTATGTCCATTATGTCGGCGGCACCTAATCTAGTAAGTAATAGGGAGTGAAGCATTTGAGTGTGTTGACCGCTTCACTTATCTTGGGAGTCTCATCTGTGCCGATGTCCTGGTGACTAACGAAATCTCAGCACGGATACAGAAGGCTCGATTGGCTTTTGCCAACTTGTGTCACTTATGGCGTAGACAAGTTATCCGTCTGCAATCAAAGGACGAATCAACTGCGCAGCATTTCGATACATCCTACTTTATGGCTGCAAGATATGGCCGGAAAGAGTGGAATACATTCCTAGGCTGTTAGTAATCGATAATGAGTGTCTTCGAAGCATTGCTTGTTTATTTTCAGAATACTGAGTAGGCAATGCCTACGTAAGGAAACGGGGTACTAAGTAATATTTTACTAGGAAGTATAATGGGCATATCTACCTCCCGTCTTTGATCAACCTCAGAATACAACAATAAATCCATACATACTACATGGACGCACAGGCGATCAGCATATTTTAAATTGATAAGGTGATGTTCGTTGAAGTATGTGAAAACAGATTGTTTTCGCTCATCGATCATATGCTTGTCAGCTGGTACATATGAGATTCAGTGTTCAGTGAAACGTCTAGAATACACAGTGCCTAGAGCAGTGTAATGAGAGTAAATTCAAGAGAGACACACTTTATCAACATTGTGAAACTTGTCAGTCTCAACACGTATTCTTTCTAAACGATTAGCCGATTGTGAGCTACATCGGAAAACATAAGATCTTGAAAAGTAAGCATATATTATACTTCCTAGCAGAATATAAAGCAATAATAATAGTGATAGTAATAAGTGACAAGTTTAAAATGCAACAGTGCTAATAAATTTGTAAATAAATCGGCAAAGTCGTGCTAAAAGAATATCGATCGAAATGATGTTACACTGAATTCAGTATGACAACAAATGACTCAGAATATGACTATAATGATGGCCACAGTAACTAAATTCTTCCCCCTCATCGAAATCGCAATAATGTCGATGAGTATTGAAGATGTGGAAGTCGTACGGAATCAATGGTCAAGTGAAACAATGAGTTCCCTGCAAAACCAAGATAGCAAGAACATTGAAGTGGATTGATAAACATCATCTCAATCATTCTGTTCATAACCTAGTGATGATGAATATGAACTGTATCAATCGGACAAGAACATTCATAACTAGGCCGAAAATGAATATCTACAGAAAATCAATCAAAGTAGTAATTGCACAAATAACTAACAATACTAATAATGATTTTGTAAGAAAGAATTCTAGCGTAATTGAAGGCAGAAACAACAGGAAATAAGTCGTCCGAAATAAATCATAATGTATTATTCATTATAAACGAATGCAGATGATGTGAAGAAATATGACCGTTGTCGGAGTAGTGGTAGTGTATGTTGTGACTTTGATGTGGTGATTTAGTGAGTGTGTGTTTTGCGGTGAAAGCAAAGAATCTGATGAAGTTGCGCGAGGAAGAGAAATGCGAGCGAGTGTTTAGTGCAGAGAATAGTGGTGCTGGTGATTTGAACAAGGTGATTTTGTGCGGTTGCGAGTGTGGAGATGGTATGGTGTGAGGGAATGAGTGGGTGATCGATTGGTTGGTTTGATGTGTTGTGTTGTGTTATGTTGTGTAGTGTTGATGTGTGAATGAGTGTAGTAGTTGTCATGTGAATTTTGTGTGAAGCCTAGTAGTGATATTGTCTTGTGTTTTTGTTTCAGCGCGTTCATATTTGGGAGGAGTGAATGAGAAGTTGAGATCTGGTGTGCCAGTGTGGTTTGAGATGAAGATGTGTGGAGTTGTGCGGAGCAGTTTGAGGTGAGTATTTGTAGTGTGCAGTGTACAGTATAGTGCTGCTGTTGCTGCGGTTGTTGTTGCTGTTGTCGGTGTTGATTTGACTTTGATATTTGTTGATGATGATGATGATTATGGTATTACCGCGCCAATCTGAGATTTGACTGGATAGTGCTGAGGTGATATCTGAAGACGGTGTTGTATTTGTGGTGTTGTATTGCGAGTGTGTGGTGCTGGTCAGTCGGTATGTATGTTAGTATTTTTTGGTTTGTATTTGTGGGTGTGTGGTGGTTTTGCTGCTAGTGCTGCTGGTACTGGGGAGATTATGTTTGTTGGACTTGTTTGTGTTGTATGTGACGGTGGCGGTTTTCAGCTAAAGTGCTCACTGTGTTCATTCTCTACTTGAACAACGTGAAATCAAGTCAGTGATTTTGTGGTGATCCTGTGTGGTTGTTTTGGATATGCAGTATACATAGTTTGCACGAGTGTTTCATAATAATAAACGTACTCGTGTAGTATGTGTACTCAAATTAATGTACAATTTTCTACAAGAGGACATTTTATTGTTTGTACGAATATGATGAACTCACAGGCCTTTTATGAAGCCTTCTGAAAATGTAATCAATCCATTTTACATATGCTTTTCGACCTTGTTAACCATTCACTCAGTGATTTTGTTATGTTACGTCCAATTGTTTGCTCCTTTCTCCTTAGAAGTACTGTGTGTCGATCTATTTGCAATTCACGAATCCAAATTTATTTCAAAACCAAACTCCAAAGTAGGTACCAAAGTTTATTCTTAATTCACAATAATCGACCAAAATGTCGTTCGTTTACTACAAATAGACGACCAATGTCGTTCTAACAACAATAATTATAATAATTACAATTACCTTCAATTTTATAGATTCCTGGAGCAAAATACTGCAAACGAACAAACCAAGACAAACAGGAGTCAAAAATGGCCAAAAATAATAATTCAAACAAGTTCATAAGTTAAGTAAAACAAATATACCCAAAAAACACAGTGAAATTAATGATATTTACATAGAGGTTTTAATCAACCAAATGTCTTCATTTCTCCCGTAACACAAGCCTTTTTTGAAGCCTTCTGAAAATGTAATCAACCCATTTTACATATGCTTTTCGACCTTGTTAACCATTCACTCAGTGATTTTGTATTTGGTCACAAGGTCAATCTTCATAAATGTTTTGAAAACTCTGACAATTGTTTAATTTGAATCAAGTTACTTATTAGTAGTAGTACAATTCATTCGATGAAAAAATTCTCAAGTAGGATTACTTATGCTCCGTTTAAATTTGTTTGATAGAGAATAATGTGAGAGCTTTTTCAAAGGTTTATTTTGTAATGGAATTAATCACTGATATCCATTAACGCCTTGAAACCGAATGTGTAGTGCCTCCACATATACTCCAGTTCGCTTACATCTAACTTGGTCAAACCCTTTCGATCAATTTATTTAGCCAAGCCATTTGTATAGCAACAATTTATTTGTACCATTCGTTCTTATTATTGTCTGGTTTGTATGAGGAGCTCACATGACATGTCCCACTTGTCATTTGACCTTGTCAACTATTCGTCGCTTTTATTCATGTGTGCCTATTTCGCTTGTCGCATGTCTGCCTTATTTTTGTCTGACTATAAATTCTTCGTCATGCTCTATTTCTTTGAGTTGGCTCTTGGCCTTCTCCAAAGTGCTTCGCCTGTTCATCCGCTTCTTTCGCCCATTCGTTCGCATTGTAATCCTAGGAGTTGGCTCATTAGCCTTCTCCAATTCACGTCGTTTCGTACGCTTTGTTTGCCGCTCTTCAACTTCGCTTTGTGGTATGTCCAAAAATAAACGTATTCATTACTTCGAATTCATTTTCTGATTTATAACCGTCAGACGATACTTGGTAACGATTGTCTAGACGAGCTACTTACCGAGCTTTAGAAGACGCAGATATTTGACCACCACAAATGTATACCAAACGGCGGAACAACTGATAAACTAATCAACTTGTTTTGATTGGTTAAACATTTTCATCTAAATATTCATGTATATTAGAGTAAAGCCTGATCACGATCTAATCGAAAACAATATTCTTCACTTATATGTGTTGTTCTAATTCTCACAATGGGAATCTTTAATATTGTTTTATATAGCAATATTCGACATAAATATTTACAATCAGTCAGTTGATTTTCTTCAGTTATAGATTGTGAAGGCCATTTATATATCCATCAAGTTATATTTTAGAATCCAATGTTCAGAGATCATTTTTCCGCTGTAGTTGAAACTTTTACAAGGATTTTAAATAATATTAAATCTATAGTGAAATAATGTATTAAACTGGAAAATTTCTTTGCTTTGCTTCCAGTTTTTGTAAAAATAAGTGAACTACTTCTATGTAGGCAAAAAATGATACCGCAATTTGACAAACCTCTCTAAACCTGTATATCACTAAATTTAATTGCAGTCACATCATCGAGTACACTGTCAGGATGTTCATCAAACATACTAGGAGAATTATTTTGTAAGCCTAATTCTACTGGTCAATTCCTATTGTTTAATTCCTGATGGCCGTCCTAACTAACAATGTCACGTACTTCAAATGTTGTTTCCTGTTCGGTCTCATTGGATAAATATGAATTGTCTGTAACGTTTTATGATCCCAATCCTTAGTCCGGCATCCGTATTATCTTCGGACTCGTACCTCGATTTTCTGGGTACTTGTAAAATAGACTTTCTGTGTTGTAGCAAGACTTCTTCTTCGACCTTCTTGCGACGCTCGAATTAGATAAGCCTGTCGTGTCACCTGATCATCGATCCTCGCTTTCGTTTACCGACTAAGGTGAACCAGTTATAGTTCAAGCCTATCAGCTGATGTGGTAAATCTGTATCGTAACAGTGAATATCAGTGATCTCCTTCAAACTCTATAAGTTTATTTGATTGTTCATTCAGAATTCAGTTTATATTTGTTGACTAACAAACGATTTGTCAGTATAGGATTGCAGAGATTGTTGGATGGCATTGAAATCACGCACTGATTAGGTTAGATCACCATTTCATACTCAAAAGAACAGCGTCGTTCAACACCTCCAGAATTCTAACGGTGGTCTAAAATTGATCAGTTTATAATTTCCTATCTGACTTAATATCTTAGGTTTCCTTGTGGTTTAAATTCATATAGAATATCAAAGTAAAAACTTGGAATGATGCAAATTTTTGTGAACGTTGATGTAATCCTAACCCTAACACTTTGGCAACAACTCGTCACTATTTAATACGCGTTATCGATGTTTGAAGCTAGTTATGAACGAAGACGATGATTTTCTTACGCACGTCGGCATCGTCAACCGTGAATGCGAACGCTTTCAGTAGTAGTCTTTGTCTTAAGACCAATTTAACGATGTGGTGTTTGAATGAACTAGTAACTTCTTGTTATTTTGGAATGCTTGATTTCGAATTCTAAATACAATACATTCGTTTGTGCATACCTTTAATTCTTGATTCATATACTTCTAAGCATCACAGTGGCGTCGCGATGGAACTTGTAATGGAACAGCTAGATATTCATTCTACTTCTGAAGCTTTTGAAGATTATTTGGAAAGGTTTGAAATCTGGAGTATGACCAGGAAAGATGTCAAAGATGATAAAATTGTGGCTCATTTCCTAACATTCATCGGAAAAGAAGCGTACAGCTTATTGAAAACCTTGGCATATCCAGAAAAACCTATTTCACTTCCCTATGCAATGCTTAAGGAGTTATTATTGAATCATGTAAAGTGCCCTGGTTTTGAATGCCGTGAAAGAGCGAAATTTCATAAGATGATTCGTCAAAATGACCAAAATGTTAAGGAATTCATTCTTGAATTGCAGAAACAGGCTGTCAAATGTAATTTTGGTGATCAACTTAATGTGCAGCTGAGAGACCGATTAATTGCAGGAATTAACATACCTAGTTTGGAAAGAGAGCTGTTAAGAATGTCAAACTGTTCCTTTCAAGATGTTAGAACTGCGTGCATTAACTACGAGGCGTTGAATGAACTTGATATTCAGTCGATGAAGATTTCCAATACTTTGATTAGTTGTCATGATGAAAAGCAATCTCACGGTCAATCAAAATTGTGTTCGTTTAACAGAGGTTCCTATTCTCGTGTAAATATGAACGGTGTCTCAAAAAAGAATTACAAAGGAAATCAAAAAGGTGAGACCAAGTTTGGCAAATGTTTATCATGTGGAAAACTTCATTCTCGTTATTATTGTACATTTCGTAATGCTAAATGTTTTAGATGTGGTAAGATAGGACACATTCAAGCAGTATGCAAAGCTACTGTTCATTTTGCCTCAAGTAGTACTAAAGCTTGTAATTTAGATCCCAATAATTCAGCTGATCCTAATGATCATTTATCTTTAACTACCATTTCAAAAGGTAATGCTCATATTCAAAAGCGACTATATACATCGCTTGGTTCATGTCATGACTTTATTGTGGACACAGGCAGTATAGAGTCCATTATTTCATTCAAGAATTTGAAATTGTTAGATCCGAACGTTGTGATACGACCCACTGATGTATCAATATTGGGGATTACTGGACACAAACTGCCTATACGAGGATGTTGTGAATTGCTAATAAGAGATGATAATTCCTCATATATACCTTGTGAATTTTTAGTTAGTGAAACAGGACTGTCAATACTGGGTTTAAAGAATTTGAGAAGACTTAAAGTGGAGTTGTCTTTCCTAGTTTCTAAAGAAAATTCTGATGCTTTACTTAAAGATTTGATAGCCACGTGTGCTAAGTGCAATGGAAGTATGAAAATGGTTCAGCATGGGAGTGCCAAGCAAATTCCACATGTTGACTACATTTCTCGACAGTCATTAAATACAGATATTTGTCGTACAGCAAAGAATTGCGAAAAGTGTCATAAGCTGAAAAATCAGCATTCGAGGTTGAGTGATTCTATTGCCGCCTCAACATTTAATGAGCTGGAGAGGGGAGTAGATACCTTTCTACTGCAATATAGAAATGCCAGACATTCGGTGACGAAAGAGACTCCATCAAAACTATTAAAAGGAAGAATTCTTCGGTCGAATATGAGATGTTTGGAGTCTGCAGAAGTTACATATTATCGTGGCAATGATCTTCGACCATCCACGGGGATCGTTCAGAAGAATGTCGGGAAATCTATGGTGCGACTTCTAGATATCAATGACTTAAGTACACACAATCGACATGTTGATCAAATACAATTCCAAGAGCCAGGTGAGTCTGTTCCAATTTCGGTTGTTAATTCTAATACTAATGAGAGCATTCTAGATGATACAGAGCCTTTATCCAATACACTGTCGGACAGACACAGGATGAATTTGAGAAGAAGACGTACAACTGATTACAGACATATACATTCCAATTTAAGCTGTGGCGGATGTGGTGTTTGAATGAACTAGTAACTTCTTGTTGTTGTGGAATGCTTGATTTCGAATTCTAAATACAATACATTCGTTTGTGCATATCTTCAATTCTTGATTCATATACTTCTAAGCATCACAGATTGTCAAGTGCAGCATACACCTCGACAAGGGAAGGCTTATGGAGCTCAAAAATTATATCTACAGCCTTACATTTCACAGAACATACACCTTGATGGTAGTGGTGTCTTACCTGTCTATCCATTTTGAGGGTGCTTCTCTAATATGGTCGAACACAATACATAGCCTCTTCCATATGTCACGTAAACTAATATCGCGAAGCGAACAAGTATAATTTCGACTCAGCAAAACAAATTCAATAACCAATATATTTCCACGAAGTTCTGTTTATAACTATGATTACTGTCGGTCGATTCTTGTTCATTTTATACGAAGCTAGGTGTTTGATAAAGTTCATTTAGTGGATATCTAGAAACTCGATTGCCCAATTCTTGTCAGTTGGCAGTTGTTTATGAAAATTAGAACAACACATATAAGCGAACAATATTGTTTTCGATTAGATCGTCATCAGGGTTTACTCTAATATACATAAATATTCATATGAAAATGTTAAGCCAATCAAGGCAATTCGAGTGATAATCGCAATGAACTGAAGTAGATTGCGTCACTACATATAAAATGGGCAAAAGTACAAGTGGATATTAGGAAGGCAGGTGTACTGACTGTAGCAGTCTACTCAAACCACGGATAAGTTAACTGAGTTGACCTGGTAGATAGTGGTCACATTGTAGATAAATCTAGATCTTTTCGGGTGATCTATCGTATGCCTCCATCATTTCCCAACGGAGTTCCATCCCGTCTCCTACACATAGCAGAAGCCATAGGAATACGTACATTCAACCGCAATTATTGTGTTCAGAAGAAATTCGTGACACCCCTATCTCTTCAGCGGCCGGATGTCACGTAACCAACGATTGACATTATTTTTTGTATTCATTATTTTCAACACATCTGGTTATTAAGTAATGGTTTTGATGTTCTTTTTAAATGATTATTTGAAGTCTATTCATCCGCCTTTTACCTACTATTGATAAAACGTTAGTTATCATATTTTAAAATTTTCTTACTACTGTCAGTACACCCGTCTTCCTACAATCCACTTGTACTTTTACCTATTATATGTGGTGACGTAATCTACTTGAGTTCATTGTGTTTATCACTCAAATTGCCTTGATTGGTGGTCTTGATGCATCGGCAAGATGCTGGAGTGTGTCGGTTTACGGCGTGTTCTTAAGCTCCGTTTATAAATCAGAACATGAACTCGTAGTGATGACTACGTTTATTCGGGACACACCACAAAGCGAAGTGGAGAAGCAGTGAACAAAACGAATGAAGCGACGTGAACTGGAGAAGGCTTTTGAGCCAACTCCATGGGTTACAATGTGAACGAATTGGCGAAGCGAATCGGAGAAGGCCAAGAGCCACCTCCAAGAGATAGAGTATGACTAAGAACATATAGTCAGACAAAAACAAAGACAGACACGACAAACGAAATAGGCATGCACAGTCATGAACAAAAACGATGGATGACTGACAATGTCAAAGGTCAGCGAGACAAGTCATGTGAGTTCATAGGGGTATCAAGAGATTAACGTTAAAGCGAGAAGGATGAATCAGCGCGTAGGCATATGTAACGCTCAGTCGTACAAGCTCATACAAACCACACAATAAAAATACCAATGGTACATATAGGTTGTTGCTATACAAATAGCGTCAAAAACTATTTACAAAATACGTTTGTCATGCCATCTCCACAATGCTCACGTTAAGATAGTTTGGCATGTTTAATATGTTGTACTCCATATTAAGATCACCCCTGATTCTTCTATAACCTAGGACGAATAATCCCGAACATCAAACAGACGTTCACGATGCATAGTGAATCCCGCCGCTAATACAATCGCTTCATGTCACAATGAAACTTCTTCGACGGCCAACCGTTGGTGACATTTTTCATCGACATCTTGATGATGGGATCGTTTCTTGAAGCATTTTGTGTGTCTGTTGCAGACACCGGTAATGCCCGTATTGCGGTTGTCAGATAACATTCCGTGTGGTCTTCCTCTGACAGAGATGTGATTACCATGTTTCCCTCAGCTGCCACTTGATCATTAATAAGTTGTGACAAAATGTCTGCCGGACCGAATTGTAGAGTGCGTCGATATCGGATTTCGAAATCATACCCCAAAAGCACCTAGGTTCATCGATGAAGACGATTTGCAGAATGTGCTGGAACGCCAGATTTAGAACCGAATATTGCTAGCGGAGGCTTGTGATCTGTGAGGAGCGTGAATCTCCGGCCGTAGAGAGACCTGTGGAAATTGCGAACAGCAAACACAAGAGCAAGGGCCTCTTTTTCTATCTGGCTGTTCTTCTTTCCTGCTGGGGTCGGCGTACGGGGTGCATGTATAAGTGCTTTTTCTGATGCGAATAGAAACCGATGTGAAATAACAGCACCTAGGCCATTTGCTGAAGAATCTGCAGGTACGATGATTGGCATGGATTGGTCGTAGCGTGTTAATAATAATTTCGAGCTAATTATGGATTTCAGTTTACTAAAAGCGCGTCGCACTCTCTAGTCGAGTTCCAGTTGCTGTTCTTCTGTAACAGACAATTCAATGGAGCGCGAATATCATGCGTTGAGGGAACAAATGCTGAATAATAACTGATTAATCCGAGAAAAGATCGTAATTCCGAAACATTGTTGGGAGTGGGCATCAGTTTGATAGCTCGGATGTTCTCAGGATCCGGTCTGCGGCCGTCGGCATCAAAGATGAATCCCAATTACCTTACCGACTGCAATAAAATCTGGCATTTTTCTGGGCGTAACCTGGGCGTAACTCATTGTCGTTGAAGGCGATTTAATTGTTAGTCTATCGTGCGTTCCCGTATCTGTTTTGATGTCTTCGCAACAATTAAAATATCATTGAGATAAGCTGCGACCCCTGAGATATCTAATAGGATTGTATCCATCAGTTGCTGGAAGATAGATGGGGCAGTCTTAATAGTAAAATGCAGACGGTTTTACTGAACAACCCTCGATTGATATTGATAGTAAGCAGCGGTTTTAATGCTTCGTCTACTTCCACTTGCAAATAGGCATTAGCTATATCCAGCTTTGCGAAAAACTTCCTCTCATTCAGCATAGTTAACAGATCTGCGGGGACGGGGAGAGTATAATGACGCTGTTGCAGAGCTGCATCGAGGCCTGTAGAAAAGTCAGCACAAATGCGTATCGTACCGTTGGCCTTCATGATATGACTATGGGTGCTGCCCGAGTAGAGTAAGAAACGGGAGTAATAACTGTTACGTCCAGTTTTTTGCTCGTTGATCTTACGAAGCACGGTTGTCGACTATTTGTAATTCACGGTCCCAAATTTCTAAACCAAGAACGAAACTCCAAAGTAGATACCAAAGTTTATTCCAAATCACAAATTCGACCAAATTACTTTATTACAAATAGACGACCAATGTCGTTCTAACAACAATAATTATAATAATTACAATTACCTTCTAATTTATTAGCTCTTGGAGCAAAAAACTGCAAACGAACAACAAAGAGAAACGGGAGTCCAAAATGTCCGCAAATAATAATTCAAACAAGTTCACAAGTTAAGTAAAACAAATGTACCCAAAAACAGTGAAATTAATGATATTTATACATGAAGGTTTTAATCAGCAAAATGTCTTCGTTTCTCCCGTAACAATAACTCCTTGTTGTTGTAGGCGATTTAACTATTAGTCTACCGTTTATAATGTTGTATAAGTTACAGGTCTCGCTGTAGGTTAATCAGACGTTGGTATTCATTAACCATATCACTAAGCTTGAGCTTCGGATCTTGCTCAAATCGACATAATAGCCTAGTTCTTATTTCACTGAACTTTTCAGACTGGAGTTTGCAAATGAGAATGAGGGCTTTAAATTGGTCTTAAGACAAAGACTACTACTGAAAGCGTTCGCATTCACGGTTGACGATGCCGACGTGCGTAAGAAAATCATCGTCTTCGTTCATAACTAGCTTCAAACATCGATAACGCGTATTAAATAGTGACGAGTTGTTGCCAAAGTGTTAGGGTTAGGATTACATCAACGTTCACAAAAATTTGCATCATTCCAAGTTTTTACTTTGATATTCTATATGAATTTAAACCACAAGGAAACCTAAGATATTAAGTCAGATAGGAAATTATAAACTGATCAATTTTAGACCACCGTTAGAATTCTGGAGGTGTTGAACGACGCTGTTCTTTTGAGTATGAAATGGTGATCTAACCTAATCAGTGCGTGATTTCAATGCCATCCAACAATCTCTGCAATCCTATACTGACAAATCGTTTGTTAGTCAACAAATATAAACTGAATTCTGAATGAACAATCAAATAAACTCATTGAGTTTCAAGGAGATCACTGATATTCACTGTTACGATACAGATTTACCACATCAGCTGATAGGCTTGAACTATAACTGGTTCACCTTAGTCGGTAAACGAAAGCGAGGATCGATGATCAGGTGACACGACAGGCTTATCTAATTCGAGCGTCTCAAGAAGGTCGAAGAAGAAGTCTTGCTACAACACAGAAAGTGTATTTTACAAGTACCCAGAAAATCGAGGTTCGAGTCCGAAGATAATACGGATGCCGGACTAAGGATTGGGATCATAAAACGTTACAGACAATTCATATTTATCCAATGAGACCGAACAGGAAACAACATTTGAAGTACGTGACATTGTTAGTTAGGACGGTCATCAGGAATTAAACAATAGGAATTGACCAGTAGAATTAGGCTTGCAAAATAATTCTCTTAGTATGTTTGATGAACATCCTGACAGTGTACTCGATGATTTGACTGCAATTAAATTTAGTGATATACAGGTTTAGAGAGGTTTGTCAAATTGCGGTATCATTTTTTGCCTACATAGAAGTAGTTCACTTATTTTTACAAAAACTGGAAGCAAAGCAAAGAAATTTTCCAGTTTAATACATTATTTCACTATAGATTTAATATTATTTAAAATCCTTGTAAAAGTTTCAACTACAGCGGAAAAATGATCTCTGAACATTGGATTCTAAAATATAACTTGATGGATATATAAATGGCCTTCACAATCTATAACTGAAGAAAATCAACTGACTGATTGTAAACATTTATGTCGAATATTGCTATATAAAACAATATTAAAGATTCCCATTGTGAGAATTAGAACAACACATATAAGTGAAGAATATTGTTTTCGATTAGATCGTGATCAGGCTTTACTCTAATATACATGAATATTTAGATGAAAATGTTTAACCAATCAAAACAAGTTGATTAGTTTATCAGTTGTTCCGCCGTTTGGTATACATTTGTGGTGGTCAAATATCTGCGTCTTCTAAAGCTCGGTAAGTAGCTCGTCTAGACAATCGTTACCAAGTATCGTCTGACGGTTATAAATCAGAAGATGAATTCGAAGTAATGAATACGTTTATTTTTGGACACACCACAAAGCGAAGTTGAAGAGCGGCGAACAAAGCATGAGAAGGCTAAGAGCCAACTCAAGGAAATAGAGCATGACGAAGAATTTATAGTCAGACAAAAATAAGGCAGACATGCGACAAGCGAAATAGGCACACATGAATAAAAGCGATGAATAGTTGACAAGGTCAAATGACAAGTGGGACATATCATGTGAGCTCATACAAACCAGACAATAATAAGAACGAATGGCTCTGTTAAATAAATTAATCGAAAGGGCTTAACCAAGTTAGATGTAAGCGAACTGGAATATATGTGGAGGCACTACACATTCGGTTTCAAGGCGTTAATGGATATCAGTGATTAATTCCATTACAAAATAAACCTTTGAAAAAACTCTCACATTATTCCCTAGCATACGTAATCTTACATGAGAATTTTTCCATCGAATGAATTGTACTACTACTAATAAGTAACTTGATTCAAATTAAACAATTTTCAGAGTTATCAAAACATTTATGAAGATTGACTTTGTGTTGCCTTATATCTTAGTACAGCCATCATTATTTTGAGTCATTTAGACAAGTAGTTACTCTCTAACTTGATTAAACATTATTGTACGGATATTTTGCGGCATAAGCAAACCAAAGTTTGATCAATGTCCAATCACAAATCAATTGAAAATATCAATCAGTCTGTCAGTCAGGCAGTCGATCAATCAATCAATCAAGCTCAACATCAAATGCTACAACTGATCACCATCAGTTCATCCCTGACACGAAAACAACAACGATTTGTTTTTCAATAAAATCTTGGATCCTAATTAAGCAATAGTTGAATACACTTACAAAGGTTTATTTTCTCTCCTTATAAACAAGATAACGAATATCCATCCGTCAGTAACAATTGAACATTGATCATATCAGTTTTTTTATGTAGGAATTTTATTTCTGTTTTTAAAATTCTAACTTTATGACAAGCAATTGTTTTCTTTTGTACAAAAATGAAAGTGAAATTTAAACAAATATATAAAAGAAAGAAGGGGTTACACAAAGTAGGATTGTGACGAAAGGAAAATCTGTGTTAAACACAATTAATGAAGATATGAAGAAACGATACAATAAGAAACTGAAATTCATTTTCTTTTCAACTATCAATAATAAAAACATCAGTTTGTTTATTGTAGTGTAGATTTACACAATGCCACATTTATGAAGTGTAATAAAAGTTTGTTTTTCTTTCGATTTCTGTTAGTAATAAAAATAGGTATAGATTGATAGATATTGATGGAACACTTTGAATGTTTTGCCGTTTATAAATAGGAATTGTAAAAATATGTTTTGATGTTCGCTCACAATACCTGGGTTCGAATGCTGTGAGTAGCAAGAGTCACGGATGCGCACTGCCACTGATGAGTCAGTCCCATAGCAGGCAAGACGAAACGGCCGTGTTTCAGTGCTTCCAGATTTCTTCTAATGCTGGTCTAACAATGCTTGATTCATAATTTCATTCATAAACAACAATCTGCATAATTCTGCAGTGAAAGCGTATGTTTGTTAGAAGACGGCTCAGTGGTCCAGTGGTTAGGCGTTCGCGCACAATACCGAAGGTCCCGGGTTCGAATCCTACGAGGTGCAGGAATCATGGATGCGCACTGCCACTGATGAGTCAGTCCCATAGCAGGCAAGACGAAACGGCCGTGTTTCAGTGCTTCCAGGTTTCTAATGGTAATCTAACAATGATTGGTTGATCGATGATTTCAAATGTGTAAAAACACTGATCTCCATAACTCTACTTGAAAATATCGTAAAAAACAAAAGCTGAGAAGTTAGTTTATTCATACTTGTTTTGAGTACTAACTTGACAATTAGATTAATACAAGTGATGTTTATTCAGCATGATGAAATGTTAAAGCGACTTACACTTCTGATTCATTGACAATAATGGAGTATATATTTATTTGTCATTGATATTTAGAGATAATAAGGAAATGAAATTGCTAACTTACTGACTTGCATACTTACATATTTACTTAATTATTTGTTTGCCTACACTTGTTACCTCTCGTAGATCATAGTTCGCTGATCAGTAATCCACGACCAACTCTGTCCTTAACTTTCCTCTTTATTTCTATCTAATTGCCAGCTGTTAGGTCTCCCATCAAAATGGTCAAATCGTTTACTTGATGATTGAATACAGTCATTGACAAAATTGATCTTTAACGGGATCAAGTCGCTAATCCCATACCCGAACTTCTTCGTTTCTATGTGCATGGGCATAGCAATCACCCTAGAAGGGTTTCAAGAGGAGTTATATTCGCACAGAGAGAGGAAATTGTTTAGTCAGATTGCAAAATAGAAGAGGTAGTAACAGTATTAGTGATAATGAAAAAGATTAACGATCGAAAGTAAGTTTTGAGAAAATATAAATTTGTGCAATGTGTTTGAAGAGGGAAAAATGGTCATGTGGCATTCTGAAACTTCATTGCAACTGGTTCCTAAAATGGAAAATACCTGACAGTGATGAATGTTTCAAAGTGGTTTGTATCAATGTTCATTTGGAATTAAGTATGTCATAGATAAGTGTGCTACTTTCGAATAACGAGTTAATGTGTCTTGTGATATATGCGTTTTTGGAAGCATTAAACCGACTATTTGCAGACAACGAACACTTTGTTACACTACTAAAATTCAGATCAACAAATCTGTAAATTGACTCAATCTTAATTTAATACTGAGGAAAATAACTCAAAAATCAAGTTGATCTTCAAAGAACCCCTACAACTGAACGATTATAGTCAGCTAACAAACAAGTTACTTCAAGAAGATTTCAAAGTTATAGTGAAAAGTAGTTATCGATGAATTTCAAACGTTTTGTACGTATAACAGACGTTACCATTGGTAATAAACGGCCATCATTCTATATGCAAAAGTGTTTAATGACCTGGACTTGAACTTAAATTTGTTAAAAATAATTTGATGTGCTTTGAAATAAAGATTCTATTTAATTTCAGTCAATAATTCTTAAGCGCATTTTGCTTGTGTGACGGACATGAAAGTACATGCATCAAAAGTGAATCAATGAAAATCCACTTGACGATTCTGAATATCAATCTTTTCACGTGGAACTTTAAGTTACGAATATTTTTCCTGACAGAATCGATAATATTTACTGACAAGGAGTTCGAAACTATGTTGAATGCCTAAGGCTATTCTGTAATGTGAACTATGCAATTTTCTGCTCATTGAACGGATTTGCGGTGACATTTTCATTGTGTAGATTGTTGAAAACCATCATTTGAGATTAGTTTAGGGAATCACATAAAATCAGATATAGGTAAATAGCCATTCTGTCCATCAGTTCCGGCGAGACCCTTTAATGTT
The DNA here is from genome assembly GCA_944470395.2 of Schistosoma turkestanicum. Taxonomy (NCBI): domain Eukaryota; kingdom Metazoa; phylum Platyhelminthes; class Trematoda; order Strigeidida; family Schistosomatidae; genus Schistosoma; species Schistosoma turkestanicum. The sequence goes on along the minus strand of OX103971.1, from coordinate 80,454,241 downwards.
GCCCATTTAAGACACCAAATATGATTGAGCTGTGTATGTAAATCGTATGACAAACAAGATACAGCTAGACTTGTTCATCCATATACAGTTACTATCGACGATTGTCAAACCCATAAACTTCGGTTTCGGGCTCGAACGCCAACCTATGGACCATTGAACCGGCAACCAATAGTGTTAATGTTTAATTCCACCAAATCATGTGCTCATTAATGATGATTAGTTATTGAGGGAGTTCTCGGAGGTCTAGTGAGAAGCCATGACCAGTGAATCTCATCCATATGGTGTTTGAAACAGATACTCAATGAATATAATATCGTAGGTTGCACTCTGGCTCAGTGGTCACGTGGTCGTAGTGTGTGTACTTTTATGTTGAGCCCATAGAGCTAGTGTGAGCCTTTGGACAGTTGAATTAATCTATTATTCTCGAGTCCATTATTCACCTACCTTTTGACCTTTGTCAATCATTCTCTCATATCTGGGGTGGTTTTGATTGAGTGTGTGTGTGCATTGCTTACTATATGCATAGCCAATTTCGTCTGACAATAAATACTCAGTCACACCTAATCCCATGGATATGACTCGCCCACCTCCAGTTTGCTTAGCTTTGCCTTCAAGCTTTATGTACACTTGTCTGCCTGCATGAATGATAACTTGAAATAAACTCATCCAACCGAATCCATATTTGGCTCGTAATTACCGCCATCGTAAAAACGGAGTCCACTGAAATATGATTCATGCAAATATAATGGAGGAAGATTTATTTCATAGCGCATATCCAATTGTTTATAAATATCGAAGTCAGTTCATGAGCCAACAAAAAGGTTATTATGCATCAACGCTTGAAACCGTCACTTCTTAAATTGATTCCCGCTGGCAAAGTTGTCGATGCGCACTGCTGATAATTAAAGTAGCCCATTATGTCATTGATTGAAAAACAAAGCGAATCCAACGAAAAACTCCTCCATTTTGATCCAACTCCTTTAGAACAACTTGTCCAACAGCTCTAAGTAAATACTCCTGTATTGAACTATAAGATAGTTTTTCGCTCCTAACTGTTTTTCTAAGAAAAATTAAAACCCTAACCGAATGGTGTTTTGAGGTGCCTCACTAGAAGGTACCACATTTAGTTTTTCCAAGACTTGTTCATTTTCAAACTAAATGAGGTTGCGCAAATCCATGAATCGATGGAGTTAGACATTAATACCGTTAGACAGTGGCGGCCAACTACTGAAATTAAATGTAAACGGATGATCGAGTATGTGATGAATTAAATCCTCCTTTCCACTTATATATATATATATATATATATATATATATATATATATATATATATATATATATATATATTATACTTATGCAGACGAACATGCGGACTAAAGCGTACAAGCAAAACGAAGCTCATTGTAGTTGGCTCACTAGGATTATTTATTTCATCACGTACTCGACCATTCGACTACATTTAAGTTCAGTAGTTGGCCGCTACAAATTGTTGAGCTTGACGTCAAATCTAACGCACAGTAAAAGACACCGGCTCCATGGTTAGGCGTTCGCGTGTAACACTGAAGGTGCTGGGTTCAAAACCCGCGGTGAGGTACAGGATTTGTGGTTGCCCACTGATGATAAGTCCCATCGCAGGACGAAATAGACGTGTCTTCCAGTGTTTTCAAGGTTGTAAAAAATTATTTTCAGACCATTTTTTTTTAATCTACTTTATTTAAAAAATAAAATTTTATTAGATAAACACAGATGATTTTAAGCCAGTGTAATATATGATTAAAATAATAAAACACACAGTTTAAAATTTAAAATATTTTTTTTTAAATTTTTGATTTTTGTCAACATTTTATCAAATCACATAAAACGATAAGTAAAACACAAAAATCAAACTGATAATCAGACTATTTTAAATAAATGTCAATAAAATTTGTCTGTGTGATTTTGATAACAAACTAACTAACTAACTAACTAACCAATTGGAAATGTTGTGCACTCGAATACAGTGTGCTACAATTTAACACCGATGGCTCAGCTTGTCTGTGTATATCTGTGTGTATCTGTGTGTATGTGCTGATTGTATTGCACCTGTGTAAGGAAGAGTTATTTTTGTAATCAGGATGTGCTTTTTTTGAAATTCTTAATTAATTCATTTTGTTAATATTTCTTTTTAATTTTTTAATAAAAATTATAGTTACTTATTATTATTATGATTATTATCACATGTTTTTATCATAAAAAGTCATCATCCAGAAGATACAAGCGTTTAATAACTGTTGTCTACGCAGAATACTTCAGATCCATTGGCCAGTTACTGTCAGCAACAACCTACTGTGGAGGAGAACAAACCAAACTCCAGTGAAGGAGGAAATCAGGAAGAAACGCTGTAAGTGAATAGGACACATATTGCCGAAAGAACCTAACCACGTCACAAGACAAGCCCTCGCCCGGAACCTTCAAGGCCAAAGGAAAAGAGGAAGACCAAAGAATACATTACGCCAAGGAATGAAGACAGACATGAGAAGAATGAACAACAATTGGACGGAGGCTCCAGGATAGATTAGGTTAGAGAATGCTGGTAAGCGAGCGGCCTGTGCTGCATTAGGAGTAACATACGTAAGTAGGCACTTAAATAAATAAGTAATTACTGTGTTATCAAGTTTATCAAGTTTTCTTGGAACATGAGGTGGTTGGGACATGTGTTACGTATGCCTAACCACCAACTGCCTCGAAGAGCTTTGTTTTGTAGTGTAGGAGTAGGTTGGAAGAAAGTTAGGGGCGGCCAAACCAAAACATGGCAGAAATCCATGAAGTCATTGACTAGTGGACTTAGCCATGTCGGTAATTGTCGACTACCTGGTTGGGGTCCGCGAGATGATCATAATCGATGGTTAGAGACCTTGAATGACATGGCTCAAAATCGTTCGCAATGACGCCGGTGCATTTATTCTTTGTGTTCTCTCAAATGCTAATCTTCTGGATTCTTCAACCTCTTTAGTTTTGACTTTCTAAACTTTTCTCACTGAATCATATTTCTTTAGTATCTTCTCATCGTACCCTCTCCGATTACTTCTAATACCTTAACTACCCCTTCTACTATTGGATTTGAATTGAAAATTACATCTCTGTGCTGATGTGGTATGGCGACATGAACTGATGTACTTACGTACGAAGTTCTGCGTTGCTATTGACTGACTGACTCTTGGAATATTGAATGTTTCTGAATTGTTCTGAACAATTTATCCTATAAAAATTCTGTCATTCTTCTTCGTCGTTATTTGTTTTATTTTATCGTAAATTTGTGAAAATATTCTTTTTAAGAAAGTTGTATTTGTTTTGTTCTTTCCATCTAGGTGACAGGTGTGGTGTGAGCTACTTATAAGTAGTATATAACATGAGTGTCAACGTAATGTCGGGCAGCAGAAGATAGGGGAAGATCAAGAAAGGAAGAGTTAGAACACAATGGAATTTGTATGGAACGCATGAATAGTGACAATGGATTGATGTTTTGCAACAGGAACAGTCCAGTTCGATATGATGATCTGATATTTTGCAAATTAACGATTTACGATATGGTTTTGCGATTTTACTGAGTAACTCTGTAATTTTCGTTAAATACAATCCGGTTGCCCCACCTGTGTTCTAGTTCCCTACAACAGGCTACTTATTAGATGGACAGTTTTTCCAATGAATATATATGATCAGTTGATTTAAATTTGTAAACATGATGAATATACTTTCATACTGTCAAATTCTATTCACATTCAAAAATGTAGTTTTATGGTAAAAAAAAAATGCATAATAGTACGCTTACGATAGTTATGATATAACTTGGTATCAACAAATGGAATATGCAACCAGCGATATAATCACAAGACAATTTAGGCTATTTCTCAACACTCTAAAGCAATTAGCCAGCTAGAAAACCTGGAACAAACTACTAACAAATCAACAACCAGCACTCAATTCGACCGTAACATCCTTCAAAAAAACTCATAAGAGAGCGTACTGAAAGATGAAACATACAAATGACTTTTCCAAATCGTCTCTACCATCTCAAAGTTCATCTAAGTGGAAAACACAACGGGCTCTTTTTTGGCTTGAAGATGAACGAGAGATTCAAATCTCTATAAATCCATTAAATGTTTACGCGTATGCCATGCTGTTTCTGTGAATCTACTACTATCCTCAACATAAAAACGTTTACTAAACATAAAACTAACAGTTTGAAAAATATCTGTTGTGTTTCAGAATCAATCGCTTAAAAATATGACCTCAGAATGAAATTGGACAAAGGCCATACGAGGAAACAACAGCTCATCGTTAAATAAAATATTGATTTTACAACTAACACTTATTTTGTCCATTGATAAATTGAAATAGGGAATCGATCATTGTTAGACCACCATAAGAAACCTCGAAGCACTGGATGGCCATTTCGTCCTTGTATGGGACTTAGTGAATATCTACAGTCGCCACACACGGAAGTAGAACTAAGGTGTTGGGGATGTTAGATCCCCGAAATTAGCTTGATAATGCCGTATTTTGGTTTTCGCGTTTGCCAGCATGGGCTGATCAGTTGACCTTGAGATTTCAATTCCCACCAGGAAAATCCATGGCTATGATTGGCTGCTGTGTATTTTAGTGTACTATCTTCTTAACTGTCTCAAGGACGTTTCTATGTTGTATAAATAAATGAGAGTTATATGCTTGATTGTACTGTGATTGCAGGGTGTTTGTAGAATCTAATTTCTACGCTTACAAAGCCTTTTTTCTTCAGCCTCGGATTCAAGGTAGTCTAACTGGACGCTGGTTCATTGTCTCGTTCGCGTTTATCGACTAAGGTAAACTCGTAATAGCCTCAAGCATACTAAGTGTCGAACCCTACATAAGGACATACAGTATCACGCACGAACTCCTCACCTGGGGAGCCGTTGAACTAGCATCTAACGGTGTAAAATATCTCATGTTTGATCAATACAATCGTTGATCACACAATGATTAATTCATGATTTCAATGAAACTCAACCATCTTCTCAACCTTTTATAATGAACATTAGTAATGATTGTTAAATATTGTTCAACGGATTTGTTTTTTTAGATTTCTTTAAAATATCACTTACTTAGAATAAAAATGTTCACTAGAGTTTTAAAAAGTATGAGTTTTCTTTCTCTCTACTTACTGTCATCTTCATGATTTTAATTGGTTCTTTTCAATTTCCAACTCTGCCTGTAATCTGTCAAGGATTACTGCCTGTCTCAATCTCAGGATGAAGGATGTGAGTTGGGTATGAGGTTAGCAACGCCATTCTATGGTAAACAAACTTGTCGAAAAAAAAATTATCGCTAACCAGATAAAGGTTTTGTTATGTTCGTCACTAGGTATGCTTGAGGCTATTACGAGTTCACCTTAGTCAATAAACGCGAACGAGCAAACGAACCAGCGTTCAGGTAGGCTACGTTGAGTCCCGAACTGCAAAATAGAAGTGTTGATATAGAGTAGAAAGTATATTCTACAAACACCCAGCAATCACACAATACAATCAAGCACACAACTCTCGTTTATTTATACATTATAGAGAAACGTCCTTGAGACAGTTACGAAAATAGCACACTAAAATACACAGCAGCCAATCACAGCTATGGATTTTGCTGGTGGCAAATGAAGTCTCAAGGTCACCTGATCAGCCCATGCTGGCAAACGTGAAATTCGAAATAAGGCATTTATCCCCAACAGGTTTGAAATTGTTCATCGTTCTACTTTTTTATTCGGAAAATAAAACTACGTTTGTTATCGACTAATTCATCATCATCATCTTCATCGACATAGATGTGCTTGTTTATGCTGCCGACTTGTGATTTTTTTTCTGTTAAGCTGAACATTTTTGTTCCGTGTTATTGTAACACTTTTTGATTTTTATAGTTGTGTTTATTTGCAATTATGTGTCGATTAGAAAATCCAAAACAAAAAACAACATAATGTTTACGTCAGTAGTAGTAGTAGTAGTAGTAATTACTGTAGCGAAATATAATTAGAACACTTGCTTTATTGGATAATGGAGATTGTTGTTTTCTTACTGAAATCATGAAACAAATCATTGTTAGATCACCATTGGATACTGGACGGTTGTTTCGTACTTCCTGGTGTGGAACTCATCAGTGGCAGCGCACTTTCACGATTCCTGCCACTTGCAGGATTCGAACTCAGAACCTTCGTTCTGGAACACTATTAATGTCTAACTCTGATCAATCTAGGGATTTTACGCAATCTCATCGTCTATCTTTGGTAGTTACTGCCTACACTCAATAGGGTTTAACTTCACTAAAACTCCATGAATATCCTCACAAGCCAGCTCATTGGTCCAAGGGGTTAAGCGTTCATGTACACGATTGCCGGTCCTGGGTTCGAATCGGGATAGTTGTTACGCTTGTCTCTCGGTATGCTTAAACGATTACACGAGTTCATCTTAGTCGAATAACGAGAACAAAACAATGAACCAGTGTCCAGGTAGGCTACTGTGATCCCTTGACCAAAAGGTATCAGAAAGAAGTCTTGATATAGCGCAGAAATTGTATTCTTCAAACACCCAGCTAGCACACACAATGAATCTAAGCACTCAAATTGCGTTTATTTATACTTTACATAGACGTCCTTGGGACAGTCACATAAATAGCACACTAAAATGACACAGTAACCAATCACAGCCAAAGATTTTCCTGGTAGGAAATGTAATCTGAAGGTCAACTGATCAGTCCATGAAATAAATCCAAAATAAAGATATTTGTTGGGGATCTAACATCCCCAACAATAGTATCGAGGTAATTTGATGAATATCCTAACATTTTCCAATTGGAAAAGATACTACTTATCAATTTTACTTTTCATAGTCCAAATTATAAGTTTTTCCATTTTATAATAATTGGATTAGAAGAAAAATGGTGAATGAAGTTCAAAAAATTCCTGTAAAAATTACATTTAAAACAAGATTGACAAATGAATCTATCTGTTCAGTGATCAATGTGGATTTTTCTTTTTTTTTTTTAAAAAAACTTTCTTTCTAATATCAATGAAAATCATAGGTGTTTTTTAGCACTTGTGAAAGAAAACTTTTTTAAACAAAGAGTCACACAAATTTCCAGAATAGAAATCAACACCAACATCCTTTTTTTATCGATCAGTAGATTTTTAAAAAAAAGAAAGTATAATCAAGATGGTGTTCAAATATGAATTGAATAATATTGTACAATTTTTAAGCGGTTTCTGTTAATTTTGATATAATAATAAGCGGGAAAAAAGAAATTTATAAAATACAGTTTATATATAAATATATATTTATATACCTTGTTTTTTGAAAGTGTACATTACCATAGAAAAAAAGGGAAGTAGGTTTGTCACATGTAAGAAATTATTATTATTATTATTATTATTATTATTATTAATAAAGAGATCGGATAAATATTGGTTAAGTTACATCCTGCACAAATGTCTATAAATATAGATGTTTATATATTAGATATATATATATATATATATATATATACCCTATTCTGTGTATGAGTGTATAGAAACACCTGTTATAGGGCACGAAAACGAAGTCATACAACAAAGATATACAGATGTATAGATATATATAGTGTAAGATATAACAACTGAATCTGTGTCCTATAAACAATATGTATATACATATACATATAAATATTCAGTTTATCAAAACTTAACAGAAGCCAAAACAAAAAACTATCTGGCTCAAATACATTTTCGTCATTTTGTACATGTGTACATTTTCCTATCTATTTATCTAAGATTCATATGGATGGGTGGACCTATCATCTATACATATATACATATATATTTTACGTATGCATACATGTACACATGATGTATACACAATCATAGATACTGACTGCCTTGCCTATATCAGTGAACTCTGTTTAGTCTAGCAAAATCTGTTCACATCTTGTTTTCAACTACCTATAAGTAGTTATGTATGTATTTCACAACCTAACCAAGTGCAACATTGGTTTGCACACACAACACACACAAAAGAGGGAAAAATACACAGGGATGGATATAAAGTTTCAACGAACCCAGGTAGTAGTCAATGCGTGAGTGAGTGAGTGTATGTGTTGTGTTGTGTTGTGTGTTGTGTATGTTTGCTAATCAAATTATAAAGAGAAAAATAAATAGATAGAGATTGGGCAAAACAAGGGGAAAAATGATTCATTTAAGCTGGGATATTTAAAATTCATCATCAGAAACCAACAACAATAACAATAACAAAGACAGAAAAAAAACAGTTCACTATTAATTCTCTATTCATTAAAAAAATTAATTAATTATTACACTGAATTGTTAGGATTTAACTAACTGTGTCAGGAAATAATTGTTCTTTTGCCAAACTTCATGAAGAAGACTATTCATCAAGTGAATATATTTCGTTGTGTCAGCTAGTAGCTCAAAGTCACATCAAACTAATTTGGCGTTTATGCGTTGTGTTATCAATTAAAAAGGAGAATAATAGTATGAGTGTAATTTTATATTTTATTTTAAGACATATATGTGTGTGTAAAAACTATAATTTCACATTTTGAAAACATACACACCGATTTGTTGTTTTGCTCACAGACGACAGTCAGTAGTATATAAATGAAATTACGATTTAATTAAACTGAAGGGGAAAAAAATAATATTATTTATTTAATAAAACATAATTATGGAAAATATAAATATTGCTGATGTCAATGAGAATGTGGAAACTGATTCAAAGTAAGTAATCAAAATAATTTTTATTTGATATATGTGTACAAGAGTTCTTATGTGATTACTTATATTTATGTTATTAATGTCAGTATAGAGTTGGGCAGATTGTTGAGTCATTGCTGAAATCTCATATTAGACAACTGATCATTGAAACATCTTGAGACGGCTGGTTTTTTTTGAATCCTATACTTTGTAAAACCATAGGCATTAAAACACTTACTGTATTGTATGACTGGAAAGTTAGAAGACATTGACATTGTTACGCGCTGACTCTCGCGTCAGAAGGGTTAAATGTTTCCGCCGGACAAACAGAAACTGCCGGTTTCGATCCTCATGTGCACGGTTGTCAATGTCCATCCATTGTCGGTGATTCCCATAATACTAGAGGAATAAACGGCTGTCCTCTGGTGTGTTTCCACGTTTCAAACGGTCAGTCAGACAGTCAGTTACAATGTAGAACTTCCTATGTAAGTACATCAGTCAGTTCATGTTGTCATACCACATTAGCACAGAGACGCAATTGTCAATTCAAATCCCATACTGATCTACCATTAATCCATTCATGAACTGAATAAAGTTTATGATAATAATGTTCCTTTTAATTTTTATTAATATTCAGAAAATTATAAAAATTAACTGAAATAGACGTCTTTTCTTAAGTAGTGTCTACAGAATAAATCTAATTTTTATTCTAATATATATATATTAAGGTTGTCTAAAGAATTTTGCTGAAACAAACTAATTAATTTCTTCTTGAACTGGTCATTCATCTTAACTAATGGGTTGTGCGCATTTTTTGAATTACAATTCACGTGCATAACAGCTTCAGATCATGATGAGTTGTGAAATATTATGGTCGGCACTTTATTTTTATTATTGTGATGGAGTTTCATCCACTGAGCTGAGGATGTTTTGATAGTGGGGTTTTCATCATTGTTCTTCTAAACAACAACAACAACAACATCAGTATGAACTTCAGAGAGATGTGAAGTATTCGAATTTATCTACGTATGACCCATCGCTTGTTCAGTTAACCTCGATGTTGATTAGTTTTTAAGGTCAATGACAACCAATTAAGATCGAGCTCAATAACACAAGCTACCAGTCATACTCGGAGAAATTCAAATACTTCTATTAGAAGTTTGTACTGATGATGTCGTTATTCAGAAGAACAACGATGAAAGCTCCACAACAAAAAACCTCCCCAGCTCATAAACGACAAAGCTCCATCACTCCTGCATCCAATTTGACCTACAAAATTTTCCCTATCATTTTATTTTTTGTATTCTACTTTTCCTTCAATATTATATTTGGTAATTTAGTCAACTCACTACTGGATTCAATAAACTTACTTCACTGACCATATGAACAACATGTTAACTAAAAAATAATGAATACAATTTTTTGATCAGTAGATCACATGTTTCAATAATTTCCTAATCTACACAAAACACATCACAGTTTATTGACAAGAGAAAAAAAAACTTTATTCAATCTAGTGATAATAATAATTTAGACATAACAATTCATCCATCACCAATCTCATTTAAATGTCCAAATGATGGATGATAGATATTAAGTGAACGAAATCTTTACAACATAAAAAAAAAAATAAATCAGTTTTCTTTGAGGTTAAAATTTGGAAAAAAAACAATAGTGTTCAGATGTTGCGCCGACATTTGAGAATAAACAAAAACCTCTATTGAATTTTGCTTAGAAATACACTGCTGAATGTCATATTGTGTGAATGTGGAATACTTTAAAAAAAAAAGGGTTTTCAAGTGTCAATAACAATCTTTGGATTTGATAGTTCAATATAATAAATTGAGTGTTTCGGTGGAATGATGATGACTTAATCAGTAGAAATTTATACTTTTCAAGTAGTTTCTGACGGAACACAGGTCATTTTGACAAACGACGAGGGATTAAGAGGATTAGGATTTGTGAGAACACAAAGAATGAATGCACCTCCGTCATTCTACACGATTTTAAGCCATGTCATTCAGAGTTTCTAACCTTCGGTTACTATCATTTCGCGGACCCAAACTAGGTAGTTTACACATACATACTTGACTCAATCCTTTGGTCATTAACTTCATGAATTTGTGCCATGTTTTGGTTCAGCAGCCCCTGACATTCTTCCAACATACTCGTGCACACTGCAAAACATCGCTCGTCAAGTCAGTCGGTGATAGGGCTTATGTAACACATGTCTCAACCACCTGAAATGATGAAGTTTTATTACTTCATCAATTGATTTACCATCCCTACCTAGAACTCGTTTCCTAACAGCAGCAATTATCGGTAGCCTGAATAAAAACGTGAACTGATATTGTATTTTTTAAGGGCTGTTCTGTTTTTAGTTATCCCTTTTCTGTTCATGACAATCGTTGCATTATCTTTTCTTCACATATGGTAATGATAACTGTTCTACCTTTTTGTAAAAATGTGTACAGCTCTCTATTCTTCTTCTTCTTTGGCGATATATCGGGATGAAAGCATTTTGTTTCTTTTCAAAATGTGAGATGTTTTATATGTGCATGTGATTGATTATCTGGAAGTTTTTCAAATAACCATTCTAGAATTAGGATGATTTCTGGAGTACAGAATTAAAAATTCAGTTCTCTTTGTAATACAATGATTTTATGAGTGAGTATTAGGAGTACTATTAGAAAGATTATTATTTGACGTAGCTTTTATTCGAGTTGATTGTGTTCAATTTCTTATCTCATTTAAATCTTTCGAATTTCTTGATTTAACTCAGTTTTAATGCATTATGATAAAGAATCTGTTTTCCGTTTTAAACGACCAAAAACACGTGCGTATATAATTCAATGGGGATGCCTTCAGGACCTTTTTCCCAGAGTACAGACCAGCACAGCGGTTTAGAGGTAAGGCGTTCGCACGCAAGATCGAGGATCCTGGGTTGGATTCCTACGAGTAGCAGGAGTCGTGGTTTCTCACTGCCACTGATGAGTCCTATACCTGGACTTCCAGGTGATTGATTAACGATTTCAATGTTAAACAACGTTCTTCATGACTCCATAACGATATATCATAAAATGTATGTACATAAGAGAATACGTTCTTGTACAAGGACAAGTCACATAAGTTAAGCAATGAATGGTCCACACGGACCTGACAACTTCAGATTCGGGAATAAGGTTATTTGTTGGTTTATCGTACAAATTTATTTTTCATGGGATTGTTGAGAACTATCAAAGTTGAACTGAATAGTTTCACAAAAAAATACAAATAAATCAACAGTAGAAGTACATGCCATTTACCATAACCATTAAATCAATATCAAATCGATATCAAAATAATTCAGACATGTCTTTCCAACTATAAAGAGTAATGAGTAGTCAATACTCTTTCATATCATGTTATATTCGTCTGTCCGCAATACGATAGAAGGTTTGATTATTCATTCAAATTAACCACATTCAACTCAATTCACTAACGATACAACTTTGTTTATTCAGGTCAACTACTTCATGTCATCACACATTACACAATCCTTCTTACCCTTCTTCACATACACATAAATAACACAGTGAGGTCTGCCCACAGAATCACCTTGATGTGAGAATGACAAGAGCAGTTGACATGTTCAAATCTACAATGATTTCGATTGTGCTGAACATAATCTGTCATGTCTGGTTTGTTATAATCTAAACTCGAATTAATTTATTTCTATGTGTGTGCGTTGACGAATTGACCTGTGTATTCGGTGACGAATATACGTCAAAAATACAATTTTCTACACAAGAAATTCTAATTAGTGTTTTATTATCATGAGAAAAAGTTGAAGATTTTATCTTTCAAAATGTATGAACTAATCGGTTATGTATCAATATGAAATCAAAAAAAGATTATTTGCTTCTTCTAAGTAACTAACACATTATTAGGCGTTCTATCAGAGTATTTCGACAGTTTGCTCTTTACTTAGGTTTTTTTATGTTAAGTGAAAGCAATCGACTGGAATATGACACTTGTTGGCATGTAATTGGATTCTACAGTTAAAACCATATTTCTCAAGCTATCATCATTATGTTCGCGTTTTGATAATGAGAGAACGTTCATGAGTTTCTACCGATTCTCGTTAACAGCCTAATATCGAAATTCAATGGTCACTAATTTTTGTTGACACAAATAAACTTTCTTCAACTGAATTCCATGAACTCTAAAGCGTGAACAAGCTTAAAATTAATACTACTTGATAATCAGTCAGTGTGCATTTCTGTTGTGACTAGGTTCGTCAATAAATTCTGGAAGTTCTATTGAGACGTGACCAGTGGAGTTCAGCGCTGTCAGGTGTAGGCAGTAACTACCAAAGACAAATAGGTGAGGTCGGACAAAATCCCTAGATTGATCAGGCTCAGACTTTAACACCGCTGGAAGCTGACGCAATAGTTTAGAGGTTAGGCGTTTGCACACAAGACCGAAGTTTCTGGGTTTGATTCCCAGTAAGTAGCAGGAGTCGTGGAGGCGTAATGCTGATGAGTCCCATACCACGCGAAGCGGCCATTGAGTGCTTCCGGGTTTCTAATGGTGGTCTAACAATGATTGATTTATTGATGATATCAATGTGTAGATAACTTAATGTTAGAAAAATAATAACAAATCTATGTACATAAAAAACACATATTTTCTAGTCTTCAAAACACTGTGATCGCACCGTATATTTGGATTCTGAAATCTACTCTTCATTAATAACTTCTGAGTGACTGTCCGCTCTACATTACTTAAAAGCCATGTTGTAAGTAGTATCCAACACACTAGCTCAGAACATAATGGTGTGCATCCATAACTCAGTCGCTCAGGGGATTTAAACTCGAAATCTTTGTACCAGCCCTTTTTTTAAAATTAAAGAGATCATTCTAACCTATTTTAGCGTTAAATAAGAGAGGAAATTAACTGTGCTTATGATTGTGGAACACATAACGTTCATTCGGAATATTCACGGTTCGTGATTCAAAGTAATCGGAAGCGGACACCTGAAGTTGGCTTTCATGAAATTCAACAGTTCTCCTGAATGTGTACCTATAACTTTGGGGAAGTTGTAACTCCTTAGTAGATTCGAAAGACACGATAACTCATGCTTAACGATAGGAAACAAAATTCTGGGGGTTTCCTGTATACTCGAATCAATTGATGAAGTATTGAAACTTCATAAGTTGAGGTGGTCGGGACATATGTCACGAATGCCCAACTACCGACCGCCTGGTCGAGCTAAGTTTTGTGGTGTAGGAGTAGGTGGGAAGAAAGCTAGGGGCGGCTAAACCAAAACATGACACAAATCCATGAAGTCATTGACAAGTGTAATGAGTCAAGTCGGTAGGTGTCGACTAAACGTGTAACTTTTGCATTTTTTATAACACAAGGGATGATAATAAATTCCGGTGAAATGGTGTGATTTGTCAGTCAGATCAAGTTTAAGTCTAATGAACCGAAAATGAATGATTGTTAGTCATGGGTACTTACTTATTTAAGTCCCTTACGCCTGTTATCCCTAATGAAGCACTGACCGCCGACCAGTATTCTCCAACGTACTATATCTTGGGCCTCCCTTTCCAGTTCTGTTCAATTTTCGTTCATTCTGCTCACGTCTGTCACCATTCCCCAACGTAGTTTGTTCCTTGATCTTCCACTTTTCCTCGGTCCTTGGGGTTCCAATTTAGGGTACCAACCATTAAACATACATCGATGGGCTTAGATGGTTAGAGAAATTCATACTGTAATTTGTAAAATATACGAACTATTCAAACTTATCCCTAGGACTTGAACTCAGAACCTTTGGTGCGAACGCGTAGCCCCCGGACAACTGAGCCGGTATTTAACGGTGTAAATGTTTAACTTTGATCAATCCTCGGTTTCGCGCAACCTCATCCACTGTCTTTGTTGAACACTGCTTCACTCCCGAACAGGGTTGAACTCCACTGGTCATGAGTTCTTATTAGTAAGCACATGTAGTTTGCTCAGTGGTTCAGAGGTTAAATGTTCACGCACAAGACCGAATGTCCTAGGCTCGAATTAAGAGAGTTGCAGGAGTTGTGGATGAGCATTGTCACCGATGAGTCCCATACCAGGACGAAACGGCCACCCAGTACTTCCAGGTTCCTGATGGTGATCTAACATTCATTAATTCATGATTTACAAAAATATGAAACTCAACAATCTCCACAACTCCATAATCTTTATGAATAATTTGCTATTTTGCAACAAAATCCGAACTGATCATTGGATCCCAGATACGTTTGCAACAATCCAGGTAATGTATCGTCTGTTGAATCGTGAAGGCATACCATACTCCTTGTTCTGTCCTATAATAATTTAAACAATACTATATTATACTAAATTGATTACCATTAAAACACCTGGTTTCCAATTCTTTCGTTTCAAAATTTGTTCCTCACTATCTAAAAGTCTCAATTTAATAAGAGTTTATACCTAGTTCTTTATTCTTACTTAATTTACTTATTCATTTTGTGCGAAATTATATAATAATCTTGTCTTGTGTTTACTGATATATATATATATATATGGAGCCCCCACACAGCTTGTTTGAGCCTTTGGGCAAAATGATTAGTCGTTCCTTAGTCCTCATGTAGTGAAGGAGAACATAGGTGACGGCAACCGAATTGTATTTAACGAAAATTACAGAGTTACTCAGTAAAATAGGAAAACCATATCGTAACCGTTAATTTGCAAAACTTCAACCAGTCATCAATCCATTGTCTTACATTTCACTATTCATGCGTTTCATACAAATTCCATTGTGTTCCCACTCTTCTTCCTTTCTTGATCTTCCCCCATCTTCTGTTGCCAGACATTACGTTTCCACTCACGTCATATACTACTTATAAGTAGCGCGCACCACACTCAAGGTATTATCCACACGCCATTCGACTATGTCAGTTATTTGTTTTCAAATCTGATTGTTTGTTTGCTTAACATAAGTACTCATGTTCACTAATCGCATCATCGCCTATCACACATGTCTTTAGATTATTTGTGTCTGATTATATAAATAAATACTTAGTCATGTCTCATCAGCATCACATTGAGTTGGCTCACTCAACGTCTATCTCCGTTTCACTTTACTTCATTTCTTTGTTACGCTCCTGTAGATTGTCTGTTTGATGACACTGTATGAAATAAATGCATCATATAAAAAAGCCGAATCCGGGATTTTCATTAATTAGTGCCATCACATAAACGTGGTTCGCCTAAGAATAATAATGAAAATATGCGGAAATTAGATGAAAATTTTACTTCATAGAATATTCAATTGTTCTCTTTCTAAATTGGAATAAGTCAGTCAGGTACAACGTAGAACATCGTACGTACGTACGTATGTACGTACATCAGTTTAAGTGTTGCTATAACATATTAGCGCACAGACATTGCATTGTCAATTCAAATCCCATAGTAGTAAAGGTAGTAGGAGTATTAGTAGTAATCGGAGAGATTTGCGTTCAAGGATATTATTCAAGTAGTATGTATGATTTAGTGAGATAAATTTAGAAAGAGAAAGATCAAGATGATGATGATGAGGAATTCAGAAGATTAGGATTTGTGAGAACACAACGAGTGGATGCAGCTGCGCCATTGCAAACGGTTTTAAGCGATGTCATCAATCACTGTTGTCTTGCGGACTCCGACCAGATAGTCTGCACTCCCAAGCCAACATGACTTAGTACACTTGTCAACGACTTCATGGATTTTTGCCATGTTTTCTTGGTTTGGCCGCCCATAGCTTTCTTCCAACCTAATCGCTAAGAAAAACAAACACATAGCTCGTCAAGGCAATCATTGGCTGGGCATTCGTTGTTACACATATCCCAACCGTCTAAATTGGACTAAGAGACCCAAAGGCCACTAACAATCAATCTAATCTTTTCAAATCTATCATTTCCCTATTCGATATTGATTTTCAGATATGAAATATGAAGTAGTAGAGTTGTTAAAAAAAATATCATCACTAAGCATTTAAAGATTTCAAGTATCACAAACAAGTTGTGTAGAGGTGATCTAGAAGTATTTAACAAAAGTTAGATGAAATATAAACGATTAATCAAAAATGCATGATAGCCAACTGACCGACACACAAACTCTTTAAAGATAACTAATTTTCTATTATTCAATAAAGATTAAAACAAAAAATATGTGTAATCGCTTTTTTTTAAAAAAAAAAACGACAATTCAATTTAAAAGCTTTACAGTGCATTCAACAAGAAAGATAGACGTTATATTATCATAATTGCACAGTCATGGAGGTAATTTTTATCATAATTACTATTATTTATGATATATTTGTCAGTAAATCAGGTCAATTAACCAGATGCATCTTGTGTTTCATGATTAATGGAACTAGGAAGATGATGATGATGATGACGTATCTTGAAAGAGAAATCCGACTTGAT
This sequence comes from Schistosoma turkestanicum, assembly GCA_944470395.2. Classification (NCBI taxonomy): domain Eukaryota; kingdom Metazoa; phylum Platyhelminthes; class Trematoda; order Strigeidida; family Schistosomatidae; genus Schistosoma; species Schistosoma turkestanicum. The sequence continues at coordinate 80,437,057 of OX103971.1, read as the reverse complement.
TTCTTAGAATATGTATATATGTATAGATATATATAGGTCGATCAATTGTTCCATTGTTTCATTAAAAAACAAACAGAACTATGCTTTTTTGGGTCTATTTGTATCGGTTATTTGAATCTTTCCATGAATATTTTGAATTGAAATTGATATTTTATGTCGAATGATGTGTTCATCCTATACGTATCATCAAGTGATACGTATTATCACGCTTGTTATCAGTATAGATAAAAACGGTGGCTAGCTTACTTTCGACTGTTACCCCTAATGGAGTGAGTATAGGTCGTCGTCGACTAACATTCTCCAACCTACTCTGTCCCAGACCATCCTTTTCAGTTCTCCCTAATTGTTGTCCATCCTTCTCATGTCAGTTTCCATTTCCTGACTTGATTTGTCTTTTGATCTTCTACTTTTCCTTTGACCCTGAGGATTACAAGTGAGGGTTTGTTTTGTGACAAGGTTGGGTGTTTCACTCAACGTGTTTCCAGTGCTTCTTCCTGATATCTTCCTCTGCTGGAATCTGGTTTGTTTTATCCCACTGTAGGTTGTTGCTGATGATTTCTAGCCTTAGGATCCGAAGTATTCTGAGTAGATGACTGTTGATAAACACTTGCATCTTGTAGTTCTCCAAGTTTCTGCTTCATACAGTAGAACTAACTGTCTTAACATATGTAATGAAAATTGTGACTTTGATGTTGGCGGAGTTAAATGGTAGCTAACAGTGAACATTAATTCTGGGATATAGGTACATTCAACCGAGAAGTTTCAGAGAGAGTGTTATGCACCCTCCGGAATTCCACTGACAGTCATCATCCAACTATGGTTATTTATCTATCGATAAGTGAAAATTTCGTCTATAAAAAAAAAGCGTGGATTATTGCTACTACACAGAATAGTTTTAAACAGTGCACATACATTTGTGATTGGCAAGTACAGCTTTGATTACACTGGTTAGGTTTTATCGAAAATGTTCATGATGAAAAACTTTTGATGTCTACTGGTTTAGTGGAATTTACTCTTGTACTATTGTTGGGGATGTTAGATCCCCGAAATTCGCTTGATAAATGCCTTATTTTGGTTTTCACGTTTGCCAGCAATGGCTGATCAGTTGACCTTGAGATTTCAATTCCCACCAGGAAAATCCATGGCTATGATTGGCTGCGGTGTATTTTAGTGTGCTATTTTCTTAAATGTCCGAAGGACGTTTCTATGTTGTATAAATAAGCGAGAGTTGTATGCTTGATTGTACTGTGATTTCTGGGTGTTTGTAGAATATACTTTCTACGCTTACAAAGTCTTTTACTTGCCTTGGGGATTCAAGGTAGCCTACCTAGACGCTGGTAATTGTCTCGTTCGCGTTTATCGACTAAGCCTCAAGCATACTTAGTGACGAACGTATCAACTATTATTAATTTTCTGTGGCCCAGGATCTTACTTTAATTTTGACAGATAACAAGATTTGACATGAAATAAATTTACTCTTCAATTCTCCTTATATCAATCATTCTTATGCGAATCCCATTTAAGCGCAACGGCAATAATAGGAAGCCAAATATACAGAATCAGTCAGCGGATGAGTTTCTATTTCATGCAAAGCAAAGCAAAGTGGAGAAGGTGAATGATTAAACTCCATGTGATGAGGTATGATGACTAAGTAGTACTGATAGTCTGACAAAATATTCTAGACATGTAGTAAGCGAAGTAAGCAGTACGTACACGCACACACACACACTCAAGCAAAAACAACCGACATATGAGTGAATAACTGACAAGGTCAAAAGCCAGGTGAATAATAACATGAGAAGAATGTATTAACTCGTTTATTCCAAGAGTTGAGATAAGGCATGCTAGCTCAACATACTCGGAGATACTTCAAACGATATCCAATTATTAGTAGGGATGAGATTCAACCTTCTTCAGTAACTTATGTTTTTAAAGCGTTAAATGTTATGGCTGAAAAACCATTAAAAAAATTAGATCTAAGGTGATCATTTGTTTGATTACAAAGTTTTCAAAAAAAATCATCTAACCCTTTCACGATTAGTGAGTATAATATGCATTTTTAGTAGTTCAGTAATTTTTTGGATTCGAATGTAATTTCGAAATGAGTTTAAATTTGGGATCCGTGGAATTCAACCGCGTCCAGTGTGAAGACAGTGTGGGTGAAAGTTGGGCTGTACCATAGATTGGATGTCGTTAGCCATCACCACTGTCAGATGCCGACTCAGTGGTTAAGAATTTAAGATTTCATGCGTGCTTATACTGAGGCTCGTGGATTGGATTACCTACCGCTTACCGCAACCTGGATGGGCACTTTTGATTAGTTTTTAACACTAGAATGAAACGGTCTACTATGTCTCCCAGGTTTTAACGATAATCTGACATTGATCAGTTCATGATTTCAACAAAAGAATTTTGTTGGAATTTTATTGGGGGATTTAGAGCTTCATAAAAATTAAAAACATATTTTAATCTACCAACAACTGATGTCCATTCACGGACTCTCTAACCCATAACCTTTTACTTCATCAGAAATGTTCAACAAAGAAGAATTCATTGTTTAAACATTTTATATGGACTTCGTCAACTTATTTTTTTTAAAAAAAAAATTGACATGTCAAAACGTTTCATTGTCCAATAGTTAACATTCAATATTCATTCGATATTGAAAAGAAAACTTTTTTAAATAACAATTTATATTGAAAAGCTTAATTAAATAAAGTTTTCTATTTCAAAGAATAATTTTAATAAAAGCACAATAGATTTACAGAATAATTTTGAAATATATATTCTTTTCCTCGGTATATATATATATTCTTTGAAACCATGAACCGGTCAATGTTAGACCACCATTAGAAACCTGGAAGCACTGGACGGCCGTTTCGTCCTGGTATGGGACTACTCAGCAGTGCGCATCCACGACTCCTGCACCCCGCAGGATTCGAACCTAAGACCTTCGGTATTGTGCGCGGACGCCCTAACCGTTAGACCACTGAGCCGGTACTTAACGGTGTTAATATTTAACTTGATCAAATTCACGGAGTTGCGCAACCTCATACACAGTCTTCGGTAGACACTGCCTACACCCGAACAGGTTGAACTTCACTGGTCACGTCTTCCCACTAGAACTCGGAGAAGATTCCTCACGAAGCTAGTCACTAGTGAGCACAGGTAATTTGCATTACGGGGTTTTGAAGATTGTTAAATCCTGGTATGGGACTCCTCAGCAGTGCGCATCCACGACTCCTGCACCCGCAGGATTCGAACCCAGGACCTTCTAATGCTGGCCTAACATTGATCGATACATGGTTTCAAAAATGTGTAACTTAACAATCTTCACAACTCCGTAATGCATATATATATATATTTAAAAAATTCATTCTGAAACGATTTTTATATTATGCTGTAACAAAGAATGAATATTACTCAGGTGTCGATTCCTAAACTGCTTGCTTACTTCAAATTGTCCGACATTAATTGTTTTGAAAAGAAAACTTACAAAAAAATATTCTTTGCTTTATGGGGTTGACAAAATTATTATTAAGTTACTTTTTCTACAATCATGAACCGATCAATGTTAGACCAACATCAGAAACCTAACAGCACTGGAAGGTTGTTTCGTCCCGGCATGGGACTCATCAGTACTATGCATCAACATTAACACTCGCAGGAATCAAAGAAAGGACCTTCAATTTTAACGTGTGCAAACGCCTAACCTCCTCACCATTGGGTTTGCATCCCCAACGATTGTAATGTCTAAAATTTTCATCGATTCACCCTGTTGCACCCACTGTCCACTGTTTTTAAATTGTTACTAAATTTATTAGTCATCTATTTATTTTTTTTATCCATTTTGTTTAAAATGTATACAGTTTAATTTCAAAGTTCAATATCCAAATGAGAGAGAGAGACACCTTTTTGTTTATTTCAAATATAAATAACAACTTATCACAAAAGACATTTAATATCCAATATGTATTCATCTGCAAATCGATGTAAATATGTATTTTTGATGTGGTGGTTACATTGGATAAAGGGGAAAAATATCTATTATAAATTTTAAGAAAAAAGAAATGGCCATATTTATAATAATAATAATAATCAATAAAACAAATGAATAATTCATTCATTTTTTTCAAATATACCGATTAATATCTTTCTCTCTCTTCAGATAATAAATTCACACTAATTTGATCTGGATAACAAACACACTAACCTTAACCTATATCGTTTAACTGATTGAAAATTGAACAAAAATATCGCGAAATTAAGTGTACAACAGTTGAAAATGCTTAGTTCAAACAAATATATATATATATATATATATATATATATATATATATATATATAAATCAGCCATTATACAAACATTATCCATGTACATAAATAGTAGTAATGATCGGGAAAAAAAGTTAACAGAGAGGAGAAATATATGATAAATATACATACATTAATTGAAATATGACTGTTAGAGAAATTACACATAACCTAGGCATGATTATTACGTAATATTTCTAGTCAGTATTATTTATGGCAGATAATTTCCTATCGATAAAAGTATGAAAAAGTAAAACGGACATGAATTGAGAGAAATAATACTGAAATATATATATATATATATATATATATATATATATATATATCGACATAAAACAAGGGAGATTGATTGATTGAAGAGTTCTCTCTCTCTGTGATGAATTTATTTTTAACGCGGTACAGACTAGCACTCTTTTTTTCACATGATAATAATCCCAAAAGCGCATGAAAAATGAAAACCGAATTATTTTGCATTAGGAGTAGTAGTAATATATGAGATGGTAGGTTTACTTTGAAATGAAGTTGTAGATGCGTACGTACTGCCGTCTGATGAGTAGTTGGCATACACAAGACGAACACAGCTGTCATTCAGTGCTTCCACAAGTTTCTTCTAAGGGATGGCCTAGACAATGATTCATTTACCAATTTACAAGGTTGAAAATACCTATCAAATTTTACAGTTATCTTTATTATATCACAGCATAAATCTCTGTTTGTGTAACCTCCTTCAGCTGATCGTCTAAAACCTAGGTAAAGATCTCTGTAGTGGTGTAGTGATAAATTAGAAGTCTACAACTATTGGTTGTTATGTGCAGGACAAGTCATTTCATATGCTCGATGTTCTGTATAGCGAGAACAAGAATAGGAAAAAGGGGATAAGTGAAGCGGCCGTGAAGGCGAGAAGAAATAAAACCCTACTGTCAGCCTCCACTATTTTAAACATCGCTACTCTGAAACCAATCAGATTGAAGTAGATAATCCTGTTCGATTGTATATATAATATTGGGAACTGAGTAAAATTGTTATTCGTACGATTTGATATTTATTCAGTAATCCATAGTTTACTCGTTTTATTCTAAAGCTTATGCTAAATTAAATATGAACAATGAGGTATCTATTACCCTGATATTCTCCAGTAGATTTCTTCTACCTGTAGATCAAATCAATTCATGGTATGCATATATATATTCTTATCTTTAAGGTGAAATTTTTCGTTTTAGTGAATTTTGCATTACCATATTATAGAAAAGGTAGTTTTACCTTGAAATCATGAATGAATCATTGTTAGACCTGTCATTGGAAGAAACCTGGAAGTACTGAATGGCGGCCATACATCCAAAACTCTTGCTAATTGCAGGACTCGAAGCCAGAACCTTTGGTCTTGAGAGAGAAAGCTTAATGTAACGCTCCTAGGTTTCTAATGATCATCTAACGATGACTCATTCATGATTCTAAGGTAAAATCGCAATTATAATGTTATGCAAAATCAAAAAATGTACTCACTAGTGATTTGCTTCGTGAGGAAATTCTCATCTTCCTAGTAGAGTTCAACCCTGTTAGGTGTAGGCAGGGACTACTAATGACAATGGGTACGACAGCGCAAACTTCGAATATTGATCTTATTTAGACATTGACATCGTTGAGTACAGGCTTACTGGTCATGAGGTTCCTGAATTCTGCGTGTATCAGGAGTCGTTGATGTGCACTGCCATTGATGATTCCCATACCAGGATGAAACGGTCGTCTTTCAGTTCTTCTAGGTTTCCAATGTTGGGTCTGACAATGTTGGGTCATTCGTGACTTTCTGAATTTCAAGTAGAAATAATTAGTCATTAATTTCCTTCATATAATAATTAATTTTTATTTAGTATAGATTTCATCATTCTCTACATTTTTAGTAGTACTGCAGTAGTATTTACTACTAAAATTAATATGAATATACAGTGAAGGAGAGAGAAAGATCATTTTTAAAACACGCACGCACGTACACACGCACACACACACACAGATAACCCAGTTTCAACGACATCAAATATATCTTGCTATTTACCTTATTTTAATTTTTAATTTAAATTACCATACTACTGATGAAAGTAAGTCATGACGATGAAAAATACATTGATGAATTGTTGTACAACAATAAAAACAACTGCACATGGAGGTCTTCAATTATTCAATTATCATATAAAAAACAAGCGAGATGAGGAGATAACATGCATAGAACATTGAAATTTTATGTGATTTTTCCCCTAACTGTCTTCCTGTTGATTTCTGAATATATCAAAATAATAATTTACACATGTCCATAGCGTGGTAAGATTTTAGTCTCAGAACTATGTTCAATCATTTGTTGAAAGTTCCAGCTAAATGAAAATGCAGTTACTTAATTCTGCTCTAGAATATTTCAAATCTACATAGCGGAGAAATTAGGGAGCTCAAGTGGATGATTATAATGGTGTTTCGTTCTCTCGGCTCAGAGAATGAAACACCACTAACAACAACCTACGTAACCTTATTGTTAGTACAGCATATATCATGAGACATATCAGTCGGATCGTCATTTCAAGCTGTTGATGAGTGTCATTTTATCTAGAGCTTTAGGATTAACAATTGTAATGAAGATTAGGGATTCGCGTGCAAAACCGAAGGTCCTGGGTTTGATTTCCTCATGCAAGGTCGTAAGATAAGCACTGCCGAGTGCGAATGCTTAAACACTAGATCATGGAGTTAATGTCAAACTTCACTCAATCCACGGAATCGCGCAACTTCATCCAGTTTGTTTGATGAATAACTTCCACTCATCATACCTCAAACAGCCGAACTCCACTGGTCACAATTTCACACTGGAATTTCGAGAATTTACTCACAGAGCTAGTCAACAGTGAGAACTTGATAAGTTTCATTGAAATTGTGAACCGATCAATGTTAGACCACCATTAGAAACCTGCAGTTCTTACTTCATTTTTTTGATGCTAAAATAAGCAGCATATCCGTAATTATTACTACAAAAATGAAAATGGTATCAATCAGTTACTGGATTTCGATCATAGGTGTCTCTGAAGTATTGTTCTCATATCGTGGGACCACCGATTAAGCAATGCTGTTGCTAAGAAACGGGTATTAGGCTAGGATGGCAGGTTAATAGATGAAGTATTAAAACTTCATCCGTTGTGGTGGTTGAGAAATGCCAAACTACCGACTGCCCCAACGAGCTATTTTGTCTGGAAGAAAGCTAGGGGCAGCCAAACCAAAACATGACACAAATCCATCAAGTCACTGAAAAATGGACTGAGTCATATTGGTAAGCGTAGACTACTTGGTTAGGGTACGCGAAACTATATAATCGATGGTTAGAGACCTTGAATGGCATGGCTCAAAATCGTTTGCAATGGCGCAGCTGCATTCATTCTCAGTGTTCTCTCAAATCGCACTCTTTTGAACTCCACATCAGATTTATCTTTCACTTTTTACGTTTATTTCACTGAGATTTACTTCACAAACGATACCTTTGAACACTATAATCTTTTCGAGTACTATTAATACTTCTACTACTTATACTACTATGGGATTTGAAATGACAATTTGATGACTCTGTGCTAATATGCTATGACAAGTTGAACCGGTGTACGTACTTACGTACGAAGTTTTACGTTGTACATGACTGACTGACTGACTGACTGGATCAGTTGCAAGTTAGTTACTTCATTAACAGTTAATTCAGTCGCAAATTTTCAGGTTCTCGCATCCGTTTGTGATTTGGTCTTCCTCTTTTCCTTTGGCCTTGAAAACTCCAAGTCAGGGCTTGTACTATGACTCATTTGGACGCTTTCCTCAATGTTTTTCCTGCTCACCTTCAACGCTTTTACCTAATTTCCTCTTCCGCACGAATCCTGTTTGTTCTCCCCTACAGCTACATTTATGCTATCCACTGCATTCCATGCCTCCACTGAAATGTCAAGGTTTTCATAATCTTGTAAACCACCAGACGAAAATGGAAAGAATGAGAGCTATTGGCATCATCAGACATTGATTTCTGCTTGGAATCGATCGACATGTTCTCTATTCTAGTTGATACACAAGCGATATTTATATACCATCAGCATCATCAACAGCAACGTAGAACCTTGCACGTAAGTAAAGCAATTCAATTTGCCATGCCACATTAGCACAGAGATGCAATCGTCAATTCAAATCCCATAGTAGTAGAAGTAGTAAAAGTATTAGAAGTAATCGGAGAGATTAGGATTTGAAGATGTTATTCAAGAAAGAATAATTTAGTGAGGTAAATTTAGAAAAAGAAATATAGAGGCGAAGAGAAATACAGAAGGTTAGAATTTCATAGAACACAAAGAATGTCTGCACCTGTGCCACTGAAAACGGTCTTTAGCCATGTCACTCATGTTCTCCAACCATCGATTATTATCATCTCGCGGACCCCAACCAGATAGCCTACATCTACCAACATGACTCAGTCCAACTGTCTTGACCTGATGGATTTGTGTCATGTTTTGGTATAATCGCCTCTAGCCTTCTTGCAACCTATTCCTAAATCACAAAACATAGCTCAACGAGGCAGTCGGTGGTTAGGCATACGCGACATATGTCCCAACCACCTCAACTGATGAAGTTTCAACACTTCATCTATTGATTTGCCATCCTTACCTAGCACCCGTTTCCTAACAACTGCATTACTTACTCAGCTGTCCCACGATACACGAGCAATACTTCAGAGACACCTTCGATCGAAAACCAGTAACCTACGAATATTTTCTACTCTGACTGGTCACGTTTCACAGCCATAAAGTAGGACGGAGAGAACTACTGCATAGTAGACTCGTCCTTTGGTTAGCAAACGGATATCTCGCCTGCGCCATAAGTGACCCAGGTTGGCAAAAGCCAATCGAGCTTTCTACATCCGCGCTGAGATTTCGTCATTCACCAGGTCATCGACACTGATAAAACTCCCAAGATAAGTGATGCAGTCAACATGCCCAACAGCTTCACTACCTATCACTAGTTCAGGTGCCGATGCAACCCAATCTTGAAGCAACATTTCGCATTTCGAGGGGGAAAACCGGAATATATATATATATATATATATATATATATATATATATATAACATTTATAACAAATAACCTTTTTCTGTTAAATCAATTTCTATCTGAATAATTTAGGAATAAAAAATTATCCCAAGTAAAAGCAACTATCTAACTTATTTACCTGTCTGATTATTCTGCTTTATCATGCATGAACCAACGTCATTAATTCGAATAGAGCAATCCATAGTGGTCACATGATGTAGCTATTACCACAAAAACAATGTTTAATTTAAACCAAAAACAAGAATAGATTCTCAATCACATATGAAATCATTTATCATCTGTTTCGTGTTTCTTTTTCTATCATTTAATAAGTAGTATGCTAGTTTTTTTTTCTTGTATGGTTAAAGATGATATTTGGACACATTGATGATTATGGATTAGTGAAAGAATATTGCCTGATGGATGAGGTTGCGTAATAATCCTTGGAATTGATCAGAGTTAGATAATTAACACCGTTGAATGCCATCTTAGTGGCCAAAAGGCTAGGCATTCGAGCTGAAGATCAAAGGTCCTGGGTTCGAATCCTGTGAGTTGCATGAGTCATGGATGCGCACCGCCACTGATGAAACAGCCGTCTTACAGTGCCTACAGGTTTCTTCTTATGATACTCAAACAATGATTCACCCATGATTTCAGTAAGAAAACAAAAATCATCTCCCTAAATATATATAATCAAATCATTTTTAACTTAGCTCGAGAAAATTTTCAGCTCAGTTAGGTGGATGGATGTGTTGTAGAGTTTCGTTCCTTCGAAGCTGGATGTTTCTTAGATTGTGGAGAATTAATTGCTCATTGTTCTTCTTCTACTGAACAACAACATCATCAACAGCAACACTCCTAATAGAATATTCTTCAGCTTAATATCTGAAGTTTGTGCTGATGAAGAACAATAATGAAAGAAGCTCCACAATGAAAAACATCCGGCTTCAAGGCGACGAAATACCCCATCACAGTAAAAAATTTTCTGCTATTTTAAAAATCTAATTAATGAATCACGTTAGTTCTTTGGAAAAAAAAATTCTGGAATCACAATTGTCATTCATAATTAACAAACAGATATATTTATGAAAAAATAAATATCAGTTTCTGTATCATAAAATAAGAAAACACTTTTCGACATGAATAAATCATTGACTGAAAATGAATGACATTTTAGCAAATAATTATAATTAATAAATAGTCTACTAATTTTTTTTTTCATTGATACATTTTGGGGTGTTTGATGATTTCGAAATTTTTCTGCCTACATGTTGTGTAGTGAAGGAGAACACAGGTGAGGGCAACCGAATTGTTTTTAACGAAAATTACAGAGTTACTCAGTAAAATAGGAAAACCATATCGTAAACGGTTAATTTGCAAATCTTCAATCCAGTTCATCATCTCCATTGTCTGACATTTCACTATTCCTGCGTTTCATACAAATTCCATTGTGTTCCCGCTCTTCCTTTTTTGATCTTCCGCCATCTTCTGCTGCCAGACATTACGTTGACACTCGCGTCATATACTACTTATAAGTAGCGCGCACCACACTCGTCCCCCCTTTTAATAAGCTGTCGTCGTAGTCTTTCTGATTGCCGTACCGTTGTCATCTTTGGTGCTTTTCGTGACTCATACACTTGATAATCTTGAAACCATCTCTGCAGTTGACTAGCATTTACGCGCTTCTGCTTGTCTTCTCTCCGGATTGTGTAAACCACGCCGCGTCTCTCCGTGATAACGTGCGGTCCTTCACGCTTTGGGATCAGCAAAATCAATGGTAACTCTTTCTCGCAATCTCCTCCTTTTGATGCTAACCATTCTTTTAACGTCCGGCTGTTTCTCTCTGTAATCCCGTTTATCTGCGGATGATACGGTGTAGTTCGTATCCTCTTGATGCCAAACTGCTTTAGACAGGCTTTAAACTCGTCACTTTCAAAACAGGGACCCTGGTCAGTTAATATCACCTTCCGTATTCCGTGACACGCTACAATATGCCGGATTACCAATTCGGTCATTGTTCTTGCCCGCTAGTCTGGAATGGATACGGCATCTATCCAACGTGTAGCGTTTACTAGTTCCTACTGCTGGGACACGGCGGCAGGCACACTCTCGATAAATTGCGACGCCAACAACTGTGCCTCCGACTCCTCATTGATGTTCGGCAGCGCACGGCGCAACAATATGTTGAGCTCCACAGCAGGCACCAGCGGGTCACCATCAGCCGACAGCCTCGCCAAACGGAACTCCTGCAGCACCTTCTCCCTGTCCACTGGGCTGTGGAACTCCGTCATCAGCCACGCGGTGACCGCCTCCCACGTCGTTTCCCCACCAGCACCGTCCAAGCTGTCATATAAGGCTTTTGCCCTACCTCTTAGCAGCGTCCCCAGAACCACCAGCTTCGCTTTCAGCTCCTTCACACCCACCAGCTACGCCACGGCCTCAAACTCCTTTGGCCATGGTACCTTCATCCTTTGTGTAGGCAGAGACACCAAATGTAGTGAAGGAGAACACAGGGGAGGGCAACCGAATTATATTTAACGAAAATTACAGAGTTACTCAGTAAAATAGGAAAACCATGTCGTATAAGTAGCGTGCACCACACTACTACTATCCCTATATCAGCTCTCTCAAATGGTCAATAAATGAAAATTTCGCTATAACGAAACAAACAATCACATTATTAGACTTGTGCGACAAAGGGTAATAAGAGTGTTTGTTGATTACTCATTTGCATCAAGCCGGGTTTGCATATCTTGCTATGCTATACAATAAAGACACCGTCCGTCAGCTTTATTGTCATATAAAGCTGAAGGTCTCCTTTTGAGATCAGAGGTTGTTTGTGAAGATTGTGTGTGGATGGTTTGGAATTATACTTTAGTATGTGTTTTGCTCACAGTCCATATATACAAATTTAGTTAGCACGGTGACCGATTTCATTGATACTGGTGCTTGTTGTATAACATTCCCGAGGACCAGTGTCATTGGAATGGCGTATTGCATATCACCATTGCTAATAATAATGAGTTTGATAGTTATGTAAGCGAAATGGTTCGCATTGGCCTGTTCATGCGGTGCATATTGAGCGACGACGTGATCATGGATAGGAAATCATCATTATATGTATTGGTGTATATAAGTGGTGTGAATGGTCGAACATGGTGTCAGGTCCCTGTTTGGTCACTCCAAGGGACTGAGCCGAACTGTTTACGTTGTAGTGTTAACTAGTGGGAAGTGTCTGGTTCGCCTGAAAACCAAAGTAAAATTACTGTTGATGATTGAGAGTGAATTCATTCATACATAATAATTAGTTGAATTCAATGATTATTCAGAAAAGTTGTGATCAATTGATTTCAGTGAGGCGAAGATCCGCTGAAGTCTATAGATGATAGATGTGGATAGATCAAGGTTAAGTATTTTCAACCGATAATATTCAGCTGTGTTTCTAAACTAGCTCTTCTGTTCACAATATTTAGAGTGTTTAATCATTTATCCGCTACAGAATTTTAGTTAACATTTTATAAGAATTCGGTCCATTTAAAACAAATTACTGTTCAGACATTTTCCAACTTAACTGAATTAGCATTCCAATATCCTGCAGTTCTGTCAATAGAGTTTTTCAATTCACATTATACATCTTACTTATATGCTTAATTTCGCCTGCTATCCCTAGTAGAGTATAAGCCATCGACCAGCATTCTCCAACCTACTTTGTCCTCGGCTTTCTTTTCTAATTCTGTCCAAAATGTCCTTCATTCTTCTCACGTCCGTCATCGTTCCTCGGCGAAATGTGTTCGTTTTTTCGTCTTCCTCTTTTCTTTTTACCTTGAGGGTTCCAAATGCGGAACTGTCTTGTGACGCATTCAGGTGCTTTCCTCCTTTTGTGTCCTGTCCACTCCCTTCTTCTTCCTCCACTGGAATCTGGTTTCCTCTCACTCACAGTAGGTTGTTGCTGATAGTCCTTGATCAGCTAATCCGGAGAATTTCGCACAGGCAACTGTAAATAAACTCTTGGTAGAAGTGTTTTAACATTTGTATTGAAAATCCTGACCTTTCTTTTTGTTGACAGCCAGTTGTTCTGAGTTGAAGATGTTGTTCAGTTGTAGAAATGCAGCCATTGCTTGCCTCATACACCGATGAATGAACTAATTTATTTTAGATTAATAAATATCAAAACAATTTTCACAGCTGGTAAAAATCTTTTCATTAAGCACATTTCGATTCTATTTACTTGGCTACAAGAAGCAAAAAAGTTTGTTTGACGACTGGAACGTTAACACCCCTTTACATGTCTGGGTAGCATCATCGACAATCAAGGTTGGTCCGATGCAGATGTCAAGGCATGGATCGGCAAAACAATGGCTGTATTTCTACAACTGAACAAACAACATCTGGGACTTCAAACAACTATCGATCAACACCGAAATCAGGATTTTCAATACAAATGTCAAGACAGTTCTACTGTATGGAGCGGAAACTTGGAGAACTACCAAAGCCATCATCCAGAAGATACAAGTATTTATGAACAGTTGTGTTTGCAAAATACTTCGGATTCTTTGGCCAGACACTGTCAGCAACAATCTACTGTGGCAAATAACAGACCAAATTTCAGTGTAAGAAGGAATTAGAAAGTGCTGGAAGTGGATAGGACAGACATTAAGGAAAGCATCCAAAGAACTCGTCAGACAAGCCCTGACTTGGATCCCTCAAGGTTTAAGGAAAAGAGAAAGGCCAAAGTAACATATTACGCCGAGAAATAGAGAAAAACGTGAGAAAAATGAATGAAAATCGGACATAACTGGAAAGGGAAGATCAGGAAATAGTAGTTTGGAGAATACTGCTCGATCGCCTATTCTGTATTGTTGGTAACAGACGTAAATCAGTAAGTAAGTTGACTACTAGAACTCTTAAAATCAAACTCTATTTCACACCTGTGTCAAATATGCTAAATTACTTATTTGTTTCTTCTGGTTAGCTTTTCATTTAGCGAGTTCCTTGTCTACGAGATGGGGTCGCCAACCCTACGCTTAACCCTCTTCATTTTTCCAAGCTTGAGACGGGGCAGTAGCCCCTTCAGAGGAGCTCCAGACGGAGTTGTTCAACTAACTTGTTACCTAGTAATTTTCAAAAGCCTACTTTGTGTTTTCTGTTCTTTATCATAACTTTTTTTAGGCAGAAAATTTCTTATTCTTCACTCCTTTTTTTCCTATGTAAATCTAATTGTTCATTAATTGTTGCCAATTGACTAAACTAACTGACTCATCAGTGTTGTGTGATAGAAATGAAGCCTTTTCTTTCTATCAGTATAACCCAAAATGAATCATTCATTATAATTTTTTTAAAAAAAAACAAAAACAATAAATCAGTGAAAAAAAGAGTATTGACGATTGAATGTTTCGTCTAAGTTATATTTTATTTAATGTTCAATGAATCGGTTTCATGTTATCTCTACTTAAATAATAATAAAGTAGTATATACTAGATACATTGATAGATAGATAGAGAGATAGATAGATAGATAGATAGATAGATAGATAGATAGATAGACAGGGATATTTAATAAAATTGTTTTAACTCTAATTTTGAAAAAAAAATAACGAAACATACATTTGTCAATCATCATTGTGTATGTGAATTACGGAAAAACGTTTTTTCCTGTCTGTATAAATTGTGTTTTGTTGGAGAAAAAGTTACGTATCTTTTTCCCCTCAGATTTCATGTGACTGATAGGACTAACTTATCGATAATCTATATATAGGAATAGGTTGGAAGAAAGCTGGGGACGGCCAAACCAAAACATGGCAGAAATCCATGAGGTCACTGACAGCCAGACTGAGTCATTTCGGTAGTTGCGGACTACTTCGTTAGGGTCCGCGGGATGAAAGGCACCGATGGTTAGAGATCTTGAACGACCTAACTCAAAATCGCTTGCAGTGGTACAGGTGCATTCACTCTTTGTGTCCGCTCAAATTTTAATCTTCTGAATTCTTCTACTTTCCTCCTTCGAAACTTATCTCACTGAATAATACTTCTTGAATAATCTCTTGGAACCCCATTGACCAGTAATACTTCCAACTTCCCCGCCCCCTGCCTCCCCATTGAGTAGAATTGTCTTGATATTTGTATTGAAAATCCTTATTTTGGTGTTTATTGACAGCTAGTTGTTCTGAGTTGCAAATGTTGTTCAATTGTAGAAATGCATCCCTTGCTTGCCTACACTTCATTTCAATGTGATCTACTTATCGAAAGGATAATTTACTTTTCTCTGACTATGAGGCAGTTGGTTACCCACCGAAGGCAATGGGTGAAGTCGCGCAACGCCTTGGAGAGATTAAACACTGACTCCGCTGGGTGCCAAGATGTGTAGCATTTTTATGCAAGACCGAAAATCTTAACTCTTGTTTCAGCTTGTGGGGTTGTGCATGTGCACTCACTGCTCGTGAGTTGCCCCGTAATAGAAAGAAACGATTATCCAGTGTTTCTAGGTTTCTAGTGGTGGTCGAACAGTGATCAGTTCACGATTTCAATGATGATAAATATATGTTTTGCTTTCGATATTTCCACTTCCTGAGCCCAACGATTGTCTTTAAATCACAATTATCTTGAAAAATAAATCCGAAAAGATATCTGAAAGAAAAGTAGTGAAACAGTAACTCCTAGGACTAACTCGCTGATAATCATTATATATATATACATATATATATATATATATATATATATATATATATATATATATATATATATATATTCCTCCAGCGAAGGAAGAAAAGTAGGAAAAGTCCGTTTGATGGGAAGATTTTATTGTTGAGAATCACTCAACTGTATCACAGGGCAAGCTCCAACTTGGAATTCTCAAGGCCAAGCAAAAAGGACGATGAAAGAGAATATATTACGCCGAGAAATCAGAAGTAGACATGGGAAGAATGAACAGCAATCGGTTAGAAATCGAAAGGACAGTTCAAGATAGAGTAGATTGGAGAATACTGTTTAGTTGCCTATGCACTCCTAGAGGTAACAAGCGTGATAAGGTTTGTAAGTTATTATACAGTAAATATATACAAGTATAAACCGGTATCAATGAAAGTCAGTGAATGCATGTGAACTGCATGCGAATCGTACCAAATCTGAATGTACAAGTATTAGAAATTAAAGCTAGTATAGATATATACATTTGGCGAAAACCGATTATTTATGAAATATATATATTACACTCAGTCCACAAACTGTAGACTGTTTTCTCTCGCTCACCTTCTAATCTTCAAATATCTTGACCCATACCACCATGCACTTTGATCGCCTAACATCTTTTTCTCTATCAGTTACTTACTTCCAAGCGGCATTCCACTGTAAGCATCTACTGAACAGGTACAATCACACAAAATTCAATCAGACAACTTAGGACATGTTTTCAAAAGTTCATAAGTTTAGTTTTAGTTGTTTTTTTTAATATATCTCACGATGTTTCAGTAGTTTATGTTGTATGTTTCATGAAATTGAACCACGCAGTGTAAATTTAAAAAAAATATTTCGTTATCTTTTAGGTGAATCTAAAGATTTCCACCAACTAGCTTTCTTCAACCTACTTTATTTTCTGTTCGCCTTTCCAATTCTACTTAATTTGACATTGGTTACGTTCATGTTCTGTCTCCAATTCTCCAATTCTCCTCCTTGTTCGTTGGCCATGATGATTCTAGGCTAGGGTTTGCCTCGTGATGTATGTAGTAGAAAAATGTTACTAAACTCTTGTTTGGACTGCTATATCAAGTAAATACTCATCATCAGTTCACGAATAAAATGCTAATGGGAATTTTTAGTGAATTTTTCACTGAAAATCATGAATCGATCAATGGTAGACCATCAGTGTAAACCTTTCAGTACTGGATGCCGTTTCTTCTTAGTACAGGACTTCTTAGCCGTGCAAATCTCCGACTCTGCAGATGATAATCAAAAATAGAATCTTTGGTCTCGCGGGCGAAAGTCTAATCTCATGACCACTGAGCCGGTTCATGATTTCACTGAAATTCAACAACCTCTACAATGGTACGCTGATAATTACCATGTTCTCAATAGTGATTGATTTCGTGAAGGAATCCTGAAAATTCTAGTGGTAAGCCTTGACCGTGAAGTGTAACCACTTCACGGTCAAGGCTTACCACTAGAGTTTTCAGGATTCCTTCACGAAATCAATCACTATTGAGAACATGGTAATTATCAGAGTACGATTGTAGAGGTTGTTGAATTTCAGTGAAATCATGAACCGGCTCAGTGGTCATGAGATTAGACTTTCGCCCGCAAGACCAAAGTTTCTATTTTTGATTACCATCTGTAGAGTTGTAGATTTGCACGGCTAAGAAGTCCTGTACTAAGAAGAAACGGCATCCAGTACTGAAAGGTTTACAGTGGTAGTCTACCATTGATCGATTCATGATTTTCAATGAAAAATTCACTAAAAATTCCCATTAGCATTTTATTCGTGAACTGATGATGAGTATTTACTTGATATAGCAGTCCAAACAAGAGTTTAGTAACATTTTTCTACTACATACATCACGAGGCAAACCCTAGCTTAGAATCATCATGGCCAACGAAAAAGAGGAGAATTGGAGAATTGGAGACAGACATGAACGTAACCAATGTCAATTAAGTAGAATTGGAAAGGCGAACAGAAAATAAAGTAGGTTGAAGAAAGCTAGTTGGTGGAAATCTTTAGATTCACCTAAAAGATAACGAAATATTTTTTTTAAATTTACACTGCGTGGTTCAATTTCATGAAACATACAACATATACTACTGAAACATCGTGAGATATATTAAAAAAAACAACTAAACTAAACTTATGAACTTTTGAAAACATGTCCTAGTTGTCTGATTGAATTTTGTGGTGATTGTACCTGTTCAGTAGATGCTTACAGTGGAATGCCGCTTGGAAGTAAGTAACTGATAGAGAAAAAGATGTTAGGCGATCAAAGTGCATGGTGGTATGGTCAAGATATTTGAAGATTAGAAGGTGAGCGAGAGAAAACAGTCTACAGTTTGTGGACTGAGTGTAGTATATATATTTCATAAATAATCGGTTTTCGCAAATGTATATATCTATCTAGCTTTAATTTCTAATACTTGTACATTCAGATTTGGTACGATTCGCATGCAGTTCACATGCATTCACTGACTTTCATTGATACCGGTTTCTACTTGTATATATTTATGTATAATAACTTACAAACCTTATCACGCTTGTTACCTCTAGGAGAGCATAGGCAACTAAACAGTATTCTCCAATCTACTCTATCCTGAACCGTCCTTTCCATTTCTAACCGATTGCTGTTCATTCTTCCCATGTCTACTTCTGATTCTCGGCGTAATATATTCTCTTTCATCGTCCTTTTTGCCTTTGGCCTTGAGAATTCCAAGTTGGAGCTTGCCCTGTGATACAGTTGAGTGATTCTCACAATAAATATCCTTCCCATCAACGACTTTTCCTATTTTCTTCCTTCGCTGGAGGAATATATATATATATATATATATATATATATATATATATATATATATATATATATATGTATATATATATAATGATTATCAACGAACTAGTCCTAGGAGTTACTGTTTCACTCCTTTTCCTTCAGATATCTTTTCGAATTTATTTTTCAAGATAATTGTGATTTAAAGACAATCGTTGGACTCAGTAAGTGGAAATATCGAAAGCAAAACATATATATTTATCATCATTGAACTGATCACTGTTCGACCACCATTAGAAACCTGGAAACACTGGATAGTCGTTTCTTCCTATTACGGGACAACTCACGAGCAGTGAGTGCACATGCACAACCCCACAAGCTGAAACAGAATTTAAAATTTTCGGTCTTGCATGAAAATGCTACACATCTTGGCACCCAGCGGAGTCAGTGTTTAATCTCTCCAAGGCGTTGCGCGACTTCACCCATTGCCTTCGGTGGGTAACCAACTGCCTCATAGTCAGGAAAAAGTAAATTATCCTTTCGATAAGTAGATCACATTGAAATGAAGTGTAGGCAAGCAAGGGATGCATTCCTACAATTGAACAACATTTGCAACTCAGAACAACTGCCTGTCAACAAACAGAAAAGTCAGGATTTTCAATACAAATATCAAGACAATTCTACTCAATGGGGAGGTGATGGGGGGGCTGGGAAGTTGGAAGTATTACTGGCTATGGGGTTCCAAGATATTATTCAAGAAGTATTATTCAGTGAGATAAGTTTCGAAGGAGAAAAGTAGAAGAATTCAGAAGATTAAAATTTGAGCGGACACAAAGAGTGAATGCACCTGTACCATTGCAAGCGATTTCGAGTTAGGTCGTTCAAGATCTCTAACCATCGGTGTGTTTCATCTCGCGGACCCCAACGAGCTAGTCTGCAACTACCGAAATGACTCAGTCTGGTTGTCAGTGACCTCATGGATTTCTGCCATGTTTTGGTTTGGCCGTCCATAGCTTTCTTCCAACCTATTCCTATATATATAGATTATCGATAAGTTAGTCCTATCAGTCACATGAAATCTGAGGGGAAAAAGATACGTAACTTTATCTCCAGCAAAACACAATTTATACAGACAGAAAAAAAATACGTTTTTCCCTAATTCACATACACAATGATGATTGACAAATGTACGTTTCGTTATTTTTTTCTTATCAAAATTACAGTTAAAACAATTTTATTAAATATCCCTGTCTATCTATCTATCTATCTAGTATATACTACTTTTATTATTATTTAAGTAGAGATAACATGAAACCGATTTTATTGAACATTGAATAAAATCTAAATTAGACGAAACATTCAATCGACAATACTCGTTTTTTCACTGATTTATTGTTTTTTTTTTAAAAAATTATATGAATGATTCATTTCGGAAATACTGAAAGAAAGAAAAGGCTTCATTTCTATCACACAACACTGATGAGTCAGATAGTTTAGTCAATTGGTGAACAATTAATGAACAATTAGATTTACATAGGAGAATCTGTTTAAAAAAAGTTATGATAGAGAACAGAAAACACAAAGTAGGCTTTTGAAAATTTTGAAAATTACTAGGTAACAGGTTAGTTGAACAACTCCGCCTGGAGCTCCTTTGAAGGGACTACTGCCCCGTCTCAAGCTTGGAAAAATGAAGAGGATTAAGCGTAGGGTTGGCGACCCCATCTCGTAGACAAGTAACTCGCTAAAGAAAAAGCTAACCAGAAAAAACAAATAAGTAATTTAGCATATTTGACGCAGGTGTGAAACAGAGTTTGATTTTAAGAGTTCTAGTAGTCAACTTACTTACTGATTTACGTCTTTTACCTACAATAGAGAATAGGCGATCGAGCAGTATTCTTCAAACTACTTTTTCCTGATATTCTCTTTCCAGTTCTGTCCGATTTTCATTCATTTTTCCCACGTTTTTGTCTATTACTAGGCGTAATGTGTTACTTTGGCCTTCCGCTTTTCCTTATACCTTGAAGGATCCAAGTAAGGGCTTGTCTGGCGACTTCTTTGGGTGCTTTCTTTAATGTCTGTCCTATCCACTTCCAGCACTTCCTAATTCCTTCTTACACTGAAATTTGGTCTGTTCTTTGCCACAGTAGATTGTTGCTGACAGTGTCTGGTCAAAGAATCCGAAGTATTTTGCGTAGACAACTGTTCACAAATACTTGTATCTTGTTTTGCCGATCCATGCCTTGACATCTGCATCGGACCCACCTTGATTGTCGATGATGCTGCCCAGACATGTAAAGGTGTTAACGTTCCGGTCGTCAAACAAACTTGTTTTGTTTCTTGTAGCCAAATAAAGAGAATCGAAATTTGCTTGATGGAAAGATTTTCACCAACTGTGAAAATGTTTTTGATATTTCTTATAATCTAAAATAAGTCAGTTCATTCATCGGTGTATGAGGCAAGCAAGGGCAGAATTTCTACAATTGAACAACATCTGCAACTCAGAACAACTGGCTGTCAGGATTTTCAATACAAATGTTAAAACACTTCTACCAAGAGTTTATTTACAGTTGCCTGTGCGAAATTCTCCGGATTAGCTGATCAGACACTATGAGCAACAACCTACTGTGAGTGAGAGGAAACCAGATTCCAGTGGAGGAAGAAGAAAGGAGTAGATAGGACACAAAAGGAGGAAAGCACCTGAATGCGTCATAAGACAGTTCCGCACTTGGAATCCTCAAGATAAAAAGAAAAGAGAAAGACGAAACAACAAACACATTTCGCTGAGGAACGGTGACGGACATGAGAAGAATGAAGGACATTTGGACAGAATTAGAAAAGAAAGCCGAGGACAAAGTAGGTTGGAGAATACTGGTCGATGGCTTATACTCTACTAGGGGTAGAGTTGAATATTATCGGTTGAAAATACTTAATATTTGAGTAGTACTTGTAAAGGCAACCGCTTGATCACTGATTCGACCTCTGACGGTGTTAATATCTAACCTTGATCAACCCACATCTATCATTTATAGACTTCAGTGGATATTTGCCTCACATCCGACATGGACTGAACTCAATTGATCACAACTTTTCTGAATAATCATTGAATTCAACTAATTATTATGCAATATGAATTCATTCTCAATCATCAATAGTTATTTTTACATTGGTTTTCAGGCGAACCAGACACTGCCCACGAGTTAACACTACAAAGTAAACAGTTCGGCTCAGTCCCGTGGAGCAGCCATACAGGTACCTGACATCATGTTCGACTATTCACACCACTTATATACACCAATAAATATAGTGATGATTTCCTATCCATGATCACGTCGTCGCTCAATATGCACCGCATGAACAGGCCAATGTGAACCATTTCGCTTACATCGCTTACTATCAAACTCATTATTATTATTATTAGCAATGGTGATATGCCGCAATACACCACTCCAATGACAATGGTCCTTGGGAATGTTGCAAAACAAGCACCACCAGTATCAATAAAATCGGTCACCGTGCTAACCAAATTTGTATATATGGACTGTTAGCAAAACACATGAAAAGTATAATTCCAAACCATCCACACATAATCTTCACAAACAACCTCTGATCTCAAAAGGAAACCTTCAGCTTGATATGGCAATAAAGCTGAAGGACGGTGTCTTTATCGTAAAGCGTAGCAAGATAGCAAGAGATGCAAACCCGGCTTGATGGAAATGAGGAATCAACAAACACTCTTATTACCCTTTGTCGCGCAAGTCTAATAATGTGATTGTTTGTTTCGTTATAGCGAAATTTTCATTTATTGACCATTTGAGAGAGCTGAATTAGTAGGGATAGTAGTAGTGTGATGCGCGCTACTTATACGATATGGTTTTCCTATTTTACTGAGTAACTCTGTAATTTTCGTTAAATACAATTCGATTGTCCTCACCTGTGTTCTCCTTCACTACATTTGGTGTCGCTGCCTACACAAAGGATGAAGGTACCATGGCCAAAGGAGTTTGAGGACGGAGATGTTCGGAGCTTTCTGATGGAGTATGAGGCCGTGTCGGAGCTGGTGGGTGTGAAGGAACCGAAGGCAAAGCTGGCGGTTCTGGGGACGATGCTGAGAGGTAGGGCAAAAGGCTTATATGACAGCTTGGACGGTGCTGGCGGGGAAACGACGTGGGAGACGGACATCGGGTGGTCGATGACGGAGTTTGACAGCCCAGTGGACAGGGAGAAGGCGCTGCAGGAGTTCCGGTTGGCGAGGCTGTCGGCTGATGGTGACCCGCTGGTGCTTGCTGTGGAGCTCACCAGATTGTTGCGCCGTGCGCTGCCGAACATCAATGAGGAGTCGGAGGCACAGTTGTTGGCGTCGCAATTTATCGAGAGTGTGCCTGCCGCCGTGTCTCAGCAGCGGGAACTAGTGAACGCTACACGTTGGATAGATGCCGTATCCATTCCAGACCAGCGGGCAAGAACAATGACCGAAGTAGTAATCCGGCATATTGTAGCGTGTCACGGAATACGGAAGGTGATATTAACTGACCAGAGTCCCTGTTTTGAAAGTGAAGAGTTGAAAGCCTGTCTAAAGCAGTTTAGCACCAAGAGGATACGAACTACACCGTATCATCCGCAGATAAACGGGCTTACAGAGAGAAGACAAGCAGTAGCGCGTAAATGCTAGTCAACTGCAGAGATGGTTTCAAGATTATCAAGTGTATGAGTCACGAAAAGCACCAAAGATGACAACGGTACGGCAATCAGAAAGACTACGACGACAGCTTATTAAAAGGGGGGACGAGTGTGGTGCGCGCTACTTATAAGTAGTATATGACGTGAGTGGAAACGTAATGTCTGGCAGCAGAAGATGGGGGAAGATCAAGAAAGGAAGAGTGGGAACACAATGGAATTTGTATGAAACGCATGAATAAGTGAAATGTCAGACAATGGAGATGATGAATTGGATTGAAGATTTGCAAATTAACCGTTTACGACATGGTTTTCCTATTTTACTGAGTAACTCTGTAATTTGCGACAAATACAATTCGATTGCCCTCATCTGTGTTCTCCTTCACTACACAACATGTACGCAGATAAAAATTTCGAAATCATCAAACACCCCAAAATGTATCAATGTAAAAAAAATTAGTAGACTATTTATTTATGATAAAATTATTTGCTAAAATGTCATTCATTTTCAGTCAATGATTTATTCATGTCGAAAAGTGTTTTATTATTTTATGATACAGAAATTGATATTTATTTTTTCATAAATAAATCTGTTTGTTAATTATGATAATTGAATCATCGACAATCAAGGTGGGTCCGATTCAGATGTGAGGGTGCGGATTGGCAAAGCAAGGACTGCATTTCTACAGCTGAAAAATATCGGGAACTCCAAACAACTTCAAACCAAAACCAAAATCAGAATTTTCAATACAAATGTCAAGACAGTTCTACTGTATGGAGCGGAAACATGGAGAACTACGAAAGGCATCATCCAGAAGATACAAGTGTTTATTAACAGTTGTCTACACAAAGTACTTCGGATTCGTTGGCCAGACACCATCAGCAACAACCTACGGTGGGAGAGAACAAACCAGATTCCAGTGGAGGAGGAAATCAGGAAGAAGTGGTGGAAGTGGATAGGACACACATCGCGGAAAGCACCAAACTGCATCACGAGACAAGCCCTCACATGGAACTCTCAAGGCAAAAGGAAAAGAGGAAGGCCAAGGAACACACTACGCCGAGAAATAGAGACAGATATGAGAGGAATGAACAAACATTGGATAGAACTGGACAGGCAATCCTAGGACAGAGTTGGTTGTAGAAAACTGGTGGGCGATCTATGCTCCATTGGGGGTAACAGGCGTAAGTAAGGAAGTAAGTAATGATAATTGATTCCAGAATTTTTTTCCAGAGAACTAACGTGATTCATTATTTAGATTTTTAAAATGGTAAAAATTTTTTACTGTGATGGGTGGTATTTCGTTGTCTTGAAGCTGGATGTTTTGATTGTGAAGCTTCTTTCGTTATTGTTCTTCTGCTGACACAACAACGTCGTCATCAGCACAAACTTCAGATATTAAGCTGAAGAATATTCTATCAGGATTGTTGCTGTTGATGATGTTGTTGTTCAGTAGAAGAAGAACAATGATCAATTAATTCTCCACAACCTAAAAAACATCCAGCTTCGAAGGGAACGAAACTCTACAACACATCCATCCACCTAACTGAATTAAAAATGCTTTGATTATAGATTTAGGGAGATGATTGTTTTTTTCTTACTGAAATCATTGTTTGACCATCATAAGAAGAAACCTGTAGGCACTGTAAGACGGCTGTTTCACCAGTGGCAGTGAGCATCCATGACTCATGCAACTCACAGGATTCGAACCCAGGACCTTTGATCGTCAGCTCGAATGCCTCGCCCTTTGGCCACTAGGATGGCATTCAACGGTGTTAATTATCTAACTAACTCTGATCAATTCTAAGGATTTTTACACAACCTCATCCATCAGGCAATATTCTTTCACTAATCCATAATCATCAATGTGTCAAAACATCATCTTTAATGATAAAATACACTAAAATACTACTTATTAAAAGATAGAAAAAGAAACACAAAACAGATAGATGATAAATGATTTCATAAGTGATTGAGAATCTATTCTTTTTTTTGGTTTAAATTAAACATTGTTGTCGTGGTAATAAATAGTTACATCATGTGACCACTATGGATTACTCTCTTCGAATTAATGACGTTGATTCATGCATGCATGATAAAGCAGAATAATCAGACAGGTAAAAATAAGTTAGATAGTTAGTTGCTTTTACTTGGGATAATTTTTTATTCCTAAATTATTCAGATAGAAATTGATTTAACAGAAAAAGGTTATTTGTTATAAATGTTATATATATATATATATATATATTCCGGTTTTCCCCCTCGAAATGCGAAATGTTGCTTCGAGATTGGGTTGCATCGGAATCTGAACTAGTGATAGGCAGTGAAGCTGTTGGGCATGTTGACTGCATCACTTATCTTGGGAGTCTGATCAGTGCCGATGACCTGGTGAATGACGAAATTTCAGCGCGGATACAGAAAGCTCGATTGGCTTTTGCCAACCTGGGTCACTTATGGCGCAGGCGAGATATAGGTTTGCTAACCAAAGGACGAGTCTACAGCGCAGTAGTTCGCTCCGTCCTACTTTATGGCTGTGAAACATGGCCAGTCAGAGTAGAAAATATTCGTATGTTACTGGTTTTCGATCGAAGGTGTCTCTGAAGTATTGCTCGTATATCGTGGGACAGCCGAGTAAGTAATGCAGTTGTTAGGAAAGTGGTGCTAGGTCAGGATGGCAAATCAATAGATGAAGTGGTGAAACTTCATCAGTTGAGATGGTTGGGACATGTGCTGCGTATGCCTAACCACTGAATGCCTCGTCGAACTATGTTTTGCGATTTAGGAATAGGTTGCAAGAATGCTAGAGGCGGTTAGACCAAAATATGACACAAATCCATGAAGTCATTGACAAGTGGACTGAGTCATGTTGGTGAATGTAGGCTATCTGGTTGGGGTCCGCGAGATGATAATAATCGATGGTTAGAGACCCTGAGTGACATGGCTCGAAACCGTTTTCAATGGCACGGGTGCAGACATTCTTTGTGCTCTATGAAATTCTAACCTTCTAATTCCTCATCGCCTCTATATTTCTTTTTCTAAATTTACCTTACTTAATTATTCTTTCTTGAATAACATCTTCGAATCCTAATCTCTCCGATTACTTCTAATACTTTTACTACCCTTACTACTATGGGATTTGAATTGACGATTGCGTCTCTGTGCTAATGTGGCATGGCAAATTGAATTGTTGTACTTACGTACAAGGTTCTACGTTGCTGTTGATGATGCTGATGATATATAAATATCGCTTGTGTACCAACTAGATAACAGTTAACAGATTGATTCCAAGCAGAAATCAATGTCTTATGATGCCAATCGCTCTCATTCTTTCTATTTCCTTCTGGTAGTTTACAAGATTACGAAAACCTTGACATTTCAGTGAAGGCATGGAATGCAGTGGATAGCATAAATGTAGCTGTAGGAGAGAACAAACAGGATTTGTGCGGAGAAGGAAATTAGGTGAGCAGGACACACATTGAGGAAAGCGTCCAAATGAGTCATAGTACAAGCTCTCACTTGGAATCCTCAAGGCCAAAGGAAAAGAGGAAGACCAAATCACAAACGGATGCGTGAACCTGAAAATATGCGACTGAATTAACTGTTAATGAACTAACCAACTTACAACTGATTCAGTCAGTCAGTCATGTACAACGTAAAACTTCGTACTTACGTACGTACATCGGTTCAACTTGTCATAGCATATTAGCGCAGAGTCATCAAATTGTCATTTCAAATCCCATAGTAGTATAAGTAGTAGAAGTATTAATAGTAATCGAAAAGATTATAGTGTTCAAAGGTGTCATTTGTGAAGTAAATCTCAGTGAAATAAACGTAAAAAGTGAAAGATAAATCTGATGTGGAGTTCAAAAGAGTGCGATTTGAGAGAACACTGTGAATGGATGCAGCTGTGCGATTGCAAACGATTTTGAGCCATGCCATTCAAGGTCTCTAACCATCGATTATATAGTTTCGCGTACCCTAACCAAGTAGTCTACGCTTACCAATATGACTCAGTCCATTTTTCAGTGACTTGATGGATTTGTGTCATGTTTTGGTTTGGCTGCCCCTAGCTTTCTTCCAGACAAAATAGCTCGTTGGGGCAGTCGGTAGTTTGGCATTTCTCAACCACCACAACGGATGAAGTTTTAATACTTCATCTATTAACCTGCCATCCTAGCCTAATACCCGTTTCTTAGCAACAGCATTCATTGCTTAATCAGTGGTCCCACGATATAAGAACAATACTTCGGAGACACCTATGATTGAAAACCAGTAACCTTCGATTGTAACTGATTGATACTATTTTTGTAGTAATAATTACGGATATGCTGCTTATTTTAGCATCGAAAAAATGAAGTAAGAACTCCAGGTTTCTAATGGTGGTCTAACACTGATCGGTTCGTAATTTCAATAAAAACTTAACAAACACTCCATAACCGTCTAATTAAAATTATCAAGTTCTCACTGTTCGTTGACTAGCTCTGTGAGTAAATTCTCGAAATTCCAGTGTGAAATTGTGACCAGTCGAGTTCGTCTGTTTGAGGTATGATGAGTGGAAGTTATTCATCAAACAAACTGGATGAAGTTACGCAATACCGTGGATTGAGTGAAGTTTGACATTAACTCCATGATCTAGTGTTTAAGCATTCGCACTCGGCAGTGCTTATCTTACGACCTTGCATGACGGAAATCAAACCCAGGACCTTCGGTTTTTCACGTCAATCCCTAATCTCCATTATAATTGTTAATCCTAAAGCTCTAGATAAAATGACACTCAACAACAGCTTGAAATGACGATCCGACTGATATGTCTCATGGTATATGCTGTACTAACAATAAGGTTACGTAGGTTGTTGTTAGTGGTGTTTCATTCTCTGAGCCGAGAGAACGAAACACCATTATAATCATCCACTTGAGCTCCCTAATTTCTCCGCTATGTAGATTTGAAATATTCTAGAGCAGAATTAAGTAACTGCATTTTCATTTAGCTGGAACTTTCAACAAATGATTGAACATAGTTCTGAGACTAAAATCTTACCACGATATGGACATGTGTAAATGATTATTTTGATATATTCAGAAATCAACAGGAAGACAGTTAGGGGAAAAATCACATAAAATTTCAATATTCTATGCATGTTATCTTCTCATCTCTCTTGTTTTTTATATGATAATTGAATAATTGAAGACCTCCATGTACAGTTGTTTTTTATTGTTGTACAACAATTCATCAATGTATTTTTCATCGTCATGACTTACTTTCATCAGTAGTATGGTTATTTTTAATTAAAAATTAAAATAAGCTAAATAGCAAGACATATTTGGTGTCGTTGAAACTGGGTTATCTGTGTGTGTGTGCGTGCGTGCGTGCGTGCGTGTTTTAAAAATGATCTTTCTCTCTCCTTCACTGTATATTCATATTAATTTTAGTGGTAAATACTACTGCAGTACTATTAAAAATGTAGAGAATGGTGAAATCTATACTATTAATTAATTATTATTTGAAGGAAATTAATGACTAAGTATTTCTACTTGAAATTCAGTAAGTCACGAATGACCCAACATTGGAAACCTAGAAGAACTGAAAGACGACCACTTTTTCGTCCTGGTATGGGAATCATCGATGGCAGTGCACATCAACGACTCCTGATACTCGCAGAATCCAGGAACCTCTTGACCAATAAGCCTGTACCCAACGGTGTCAATATCTAAATAAGATCACTATTCGAAGTTTGCGCTGTCGTATTAATTGTCTTTAGTAGTCAATGCCTACACCTAACAGGGTTGAACTCTACTAGGAAGATGAGAATTTCCTCTCGAAGCAAATCACTAGTTAGTACATTTTTTGATTTTGCATAACAGTATAATTGAATCATGAATGAGTCATCGTTAGATGATCATTAGAAACCTAGGAGCGTTACATTAAGCTTTCGCTCTCAAGACCAAAGGTCCTGGCTTCGAGTCCTGCAATTAGCAAGAGTTTTGGATGTACTTCCAGGTTTCTTCCAATGACAGGTAAAACTACTACCTTTTCCATAATACTGTAATGCAAAATTCACTAAAACGAAAAATTTCACCTTAAAAATTAGATTATATATATATATATATTTATACCATGAATTGATTTAATCTACAGGTAGAAGAAATCTACTGGAGAATAAATATCAGGGTAATGGATACCTCATTGTTCATATTTAATTTAATTTAAGCTTTAGAATAAAACAAGTAAACTATGGATTACTAAATAAATATCAAATCGTAAGCATAACAATTTTACTCAGTTCCCAATATTATATGTAAAATCAAACAGGATTATCTACTTCAATCTGATTGGTTTCAAAGTACGATGTTAAAATAGTGAGCGACAGTAGGGTTTTTTATTCTCGCCTTCACGGCGCTTCACTTATACCTTTCCTATTCTTGTCTGTATACAGACTCGAGCATATGAAATGACTTCCTGCACATAAAAACAATATTAGACTTCTAATTATCACCACTACAAGATCTTTACATAGGTTTAGCGATCAGCTTAGGGAGGTTACACAAAAGAAAATTATGCTGTGATATAATAAAGATAACTGTAAATTTGATAGTATTTTCAACCTTGAAATTATGAATGAATCATTGTTAGGCCATCATTAGAAGAAACCCGGATAGCACTGAATGACACCTGTGTTTCGTCTTGGTATGCAACTACTCATCAGCGGCAGTACGTACGCATCTACAACTTCATTTCAAAGTAAAACTACCATCTCTATATTACTACTACTCCTAATGCAAAATAATTCGGTTTTCATTTTTCATGCGCTTTTGGGATTATTATCATGTGAAAAAAAGAGTGCTAGTCTGTACCGCGTTAAAAATAAATTCATCACAGAGAGAGAACGCTTCAATCAATCAATCTCCCTTGTTTTATGTCGATATATATATATATATATATATATATATATATATATATTTCAGTATTATTTCTCTCAATTCATGTCCGTTTTACTTTTTCATACTTTTATCGGTAGGAAATTATCTGCCATAAATAATACTGACTAGAAATATTACGTAATAATCATGCCTAGGTTATTGTAATTTCAATTAATGTATGTATATATTTATCATATATTTCTCCTCTCTGTTCACTTTTTTCCCCGATCATTACTACTATTTATGTACATGGATAATGTTTGTATAACGGCTGATATATATACATATATATATATATATATATATATATATATATATATTTGTTTGAACTAAGCATTTTCAACTGTTGTGCATTTAATTTCGCGATATTTTTGTTCAATTTTCAATCAGTTAAACGATATAGGTTAAGGTTAGTGTGTTTGTTATCCAGATCAAATTAGTGTGAATTTATTATTTGAAGAGAGAGAAAGATATTAATCGGTTTATTTGAAAAAAAAGAATTATTCACTTGTTTTATTGATTATTATTACTATTATTATAAATATGGCGGTTTCTTTTTTCTTAAAATTTATAATAGATATTTTTTCCCCTTTATCCAATGTAACCACCACATCAAAACTACATATTTACATTGATATGCACATGAATACATAGGGGATGGATATGAAATGTCTTTTGTGATAAGTTGTTATTCATATTTGAAATAAACAAAAAAGTGTCTCTCTGTCTCTCTCATTTGGACATTGAACTTTGAAATTGAACTGTATACATTTTAAACAAAATGAATGAAAAAAATAAACAGATGACTAATAAAATTAGTAACAATTTAAAAACAGTGGACAGTCGGTGCAACAGGGTGAATCGATGAAAATTTTAGACATTACCATCGTTGGGGATGCAAACCCAATGGTGAGGAAGAGGTTAGGCGTTCGCACACGCTCAATTGAAGGTCCTGTCTTTGATTCCTGTGAGTGGTAATGTTGATGCGTAGTACTGATGAGTCCCATGCCGGGACGAAACAACCTTCCAGTGCTGTTAGGTTTCTGATGTCGGTCTAACATCGATCGATTCATGATTGTAGAAAAAGTAACTTAATAATAATTTTGTCAACCCCATAAAGCAAAGAATATTTTTTTGTAAGTTTTCTTTTCAAAACAATTAATGTCGGACAATTTGAAGTAAGCAAGCAGTTTAGGAATCGACACCTGAGTAATATTCATTCTTTGTTACAGCATAATATAAAAATCGTTTCAGAATGAATTTTTTAAATATATATATATATATATATATATATATATATATATATATATATATATATATATATATATATGCATTACGGAGTTGTGAAGATTGTTAAGTTACACATTTTTGAAACCATGAATCGATCAATGTTAGGCCAGCATTAGAAGGTCCTGGGTTCGAATCCTGCGGGTGCAGGAGTCGTGGATGCGCACTGCTGAGGAGTCCCATACCAGGATTTAACAATCTTCAAAACCCCGTAATGCAAATTACCTGTGCTCACTAGTGACTAGCTTCGTGAGGAATCTTCTCCGAGTTCTAGTGGGAAGACGTGACCAGTGAAGTTCAACCTGTTCGGGTGTAGGCAGTGTCTACCGAAGACTGTGTATGAGGTTGCGCAACTCCGTGAATTTGATCAAGTTAGATATTAACACCGTTAGATACCGGCTCAGTGGTCTAACGGTTAGGGCGTTCGCGCACAATACCGAAGGTCCTGGGTTCGAATCCTGTGGGGTGCAGGAGTCGTGGATGCGCACTGCTGAGGAGTCCCATACCAGGACGAAACGGCCGTCCAGTGCTTCCAGGTTTCTAATGGTGGTCTAACATTGACCAGTTCATTATTTCAAAGAATATATATATATACCGAGTAAAAGAATATATATTTCAAAATTATTCTGTAAATCTATTGTGCTTATTAAAATTATTCTTTGAAACAGAAAACTTTATTTAATTTAGCTTTTCAGCATAAATTGTTATTAAAAAAAAGTTTTCTTTTCAATATCGAATGAATATTGAATGTTAACTATTGGACAATGAAACGTTTTGACATGTCAATTTTTTTAAAAGAAAAAAATAAGTTCACGAAGTCCATATAAAATGTTTAAACAATGAATTCTTCTTTGTTGAACATCTGATGAAGTAAAAGGTTATGGGTTAGAGAGTCCGTGAATGGACATCAGTTGTTGGTAGATTAAAATATGTTTTTAATTTTTATGAAGCTCTAAATTCCCCAATAAAATTCCAACCAAATTCTTTTGTTGAAATCATGAACCGATCAATGTCAGATTATCGTTAAAACCTGAGAGACATAGCAGACCGTTTCATTCTAGTGTTAAAAACTAATCAGAAGTGCCCATCCAGGTTGCGGTAAGTGTTAGGTAATCCAATCCACGAGCCTCAGTATCACCACGCATTAAAAATCTTAAATTCTTAACCACTAAGTCGGCATCTGACAGTGGTGATGTCTAACGACATCCAATCTGTGTTACAGCCCAACCTGCACCCACACTGTCTTCACACTCGACGCGGTTGAATTTCATGGATCCTAAATTTAAGCTCATTTCTAATTACATTCGAGTCAAAAAAATTACTGAACTACTAAAAATGCATATTATACTCACTAAACGTGAAAGGGTTATGTGATTTTTTTGAAAACTTTGTAATCAAACAAATGATCACCTTAGATCTAATTTTTTTGATGGTTTCTCAGCCATAACATTTAACCCTTTAAAAACATAAGTTACTGAAGAAGATTGAATCTCATCGCTACTAATAATTGGATATCGTTTGAAGTATCTCCAAGTATGTTGAGCCAATATGCCTTATCTCAACTCTTGGAATAAACGAGTTAATACATTCTTCTCAAGTTATTATTCATCTGCCTTTTGACCTTGTCAGTTATTCACTCCTATGTCGGTTGTTTTTGCTTGAGTGTGTGTGTGTGCGTGTATTTTACTGCTTACTTCGCTTACTACATGTCTAGAATATTTTTTCGGACTATCAGTACTACTTAGTCATCATGCCTCATCACATGGAGTTAAATCATTCACCTTCTCCAGTTTGCTTTGCTTTGCATGAAATAGAAACTCATCCGCTGACTGATTCTGTATATTTGGCTTCCTATTACTGCCGTTGCTCACAAATGGGATTCGCCTAATAATGATTGATTTAAGGGGAATTGAAGGGTAAATTTATTTCATGTCAAATCTTGTTATCTGTCAAAGTTAAAGTAAGATCCTGGGCCACAGAAAATTAATAATAGTTGATACGTTCGTCACTAAGTATGCTTGAGGCTATTACGAGTTTACCTTAGTCAATTAACGCGAACGAGACAATTACCAGCGTCCAGGTAGGCTACCTTGAATCCCCAAGGCAAGTAAAAGACTTTGTAAGCGTAGAAAGTATATTCTACAAACACCAAGCAATCACAGTACAATCAAGCATACAACTCTCGTTTATTTATACAACATAGAAACGTCCTTGAGACAGTTAAGAAAATAGCACACTAAAATACACAGCAGTCAATCATAGCCATGGATTTTGCTGGTGGGAAATGAAATCTCAAGGTCAACTGATCAGCCCATGCTCGCAAACGTGAAAACCAAAATAAGGCATTTATCAAGCGAATTTCGGGGATCTAACATCCCGAACAATAGTACAAGAGTAAATTCCACTAAACCAGT
Source organism: Schistosoma turkestanicum (assembly GCA_944470395.2). Lineage (NCBI taxonomy): Eukaryota > Metazoa > Platyhelminthes > Trematoda > Strigeidida > Schistosomatidae > Schistosoma > Schistosoma turkestanicum. The sequence goes on along the minus strand of OX103971.1, from coordinate 80,402,909 downwards.
AGACATCAAAACTTTTTCATCATAAACATTTTCGATAAAACCTAACCAGTGTAATCAATGCTGTACTTGCGAATCACAAATGTATGTGTACTGTTTAAAACTATTCTGTGTAGTAGCAATAATCCACGCTTTTTTTCTATAGACGAAATTTTCACTTATCGATAGATAAATAACCATAGTTGGATGATGACTGTCGCAAGGAATTCCGGAGGGTGCATAACACTCAATCTGAAACTTCTCAGTTGAATGTACCTATATCCCAGAATTAATGTTCACTGTTAGCCACCATTTAACTCCGCCAACATCAAAGTCACAATTTTCAATAAATACGTTAAGACAGTTCTACTGTATGAAGCAGAAACTTGGAGAACTACAGGATGCAAGTGTTTATCAACAGTTATCTACTCAGAATACTTCGGATCCTTTGACTAGAAATCATCAGCAACAACCTACAGTGGGATAAAACAAACCAGATTCCAGCAGAGGAAGATATCAGGAAGAAGCACTGGAAATGGATAGGAAACACGTTGAGTGAAACACCCAACCTCGTCACAAAACAAACCCTCACTTGTAATCCTCGGGGTCAAAGGAAAAGTAGAAGATCAAAAGACAAATCAAGTCAAGAAATGGAGACTGACATGAGAAGAATGAACTACAATTAAGGAGAACTGAAAAGGATGGTCCGGGACAGAGTATGTTAGAGAATGTTAGTCGACGACGACCTATACTCCACTAGGGGTAACAGTCGAAAGTAAGCTAGCCACCAATTTTATCTATACTGATAACAAGCGTGATAATACGTATACGTGATGATACATATAGGATGAACACATCATCCGACGTAACTTATTAATTTCAATTCAAAATATTCATGGAAAGATTCAAATAACAGATACAAATAGACCAAAAAAGCATAGTTCTGCTTGTTTTTTATTGAAACAATGGAACAATTGATCGACCTATATATATCTATACATATATACCTATTCTAAGAAATCAAGTCGGATTTCTCTTTCAAGATACGTCATCATCATCTTCCTAGTTCCATTAATCATGAAACACAAGATACATCTGGTTAATTGACCTGATTAACTGACAAATATATCATAAATAATAGTAATTATGATAAAAATTACCTCCATGACTGTGCAATTATGATAATATAACATCTATCTTTCTTGTTGAATGCACTGTAAAGCTTTTAAATTGAATTGTCGTTTGTTTTTTAAAAAAGCGATTACACAGATTTTTTGTTTTAATCTTTATTGAATAATAGAAAATTAGTTATCTTTAAAGAGTTTGTGTGTCGGTCAGTTGGCTATCATGCATTTTTGACTAATCGTTTATATTTCATCTAACTTTTGTTACAACTTCTGGATTACCTCTACACAACTTGTTTGTGATACTTGAGATCTTTAAATGCTTAGTGATGATATTTTTTTACAACTCTACTACTTCATATTTCATATCTGAAAATCAATATCGAATAGGGAAATGATAGATTTGAAAAGATTAGATTGATTGTTAGTGGCCTTAGATCTCTTAGTCCAATTTAGAGGGTTGGGATATGTGTAACAACGAATGCCCAGCCACTGATTGCCTTAACGAGCTATGTTTTGTTTTGAGCGATTAGGTTGGAAGAAAGCTATGGGCGGCCAAACCAAAAAACATGGCAGAAATCCATGAAGTCATTGACAAGTGGACTAAGTCATGTTGGGGAGTGCAGACTATCTGGTCGGAGTCCGCAAGACAACAGTGATTGATGTCCGGAGACGCTAAATGACATCGCTTAAAACCGTTTGCAATGGCTCAGCTGCATCCACTCGTTGTGTTCTCACAAATCCTAATCTTCTGAATTCCTCATCATCATCTTAATCTTTCTCTTTCTAAATTTATCTCACTAAATCATACATACTACTTGAATAATATCCTTGAACGCAAATCTCTCCGATTACTACTAATACTCCTACTACCTTTACTACTATGGGATATGAATTGACAATGCAATGTCTGTGCGCTAATATTTTATAGCAACTTAAACTGATGTACATACGTACGTACGTACGTACGATGTTCTACGTTGTACCTGACTGACTTATTCCAATTTAGAAAGAGAACAATTGAATATTCTATGAAACGAAATTTTCATCTAATTTCCGCATATTTTCATCATTATTCTTAGGCGAACCAAGTTTATGTGACGGTACTAATTAATGAAAATTCCGATTCGGTTTATTGTTTGATGCATTTATTTCATACAGCATCAGAAAACAGACAATCTACAGGAGCGTAACAAAGAAATGAAGTAAAGTGAAACGGAGACAGACGTTGAATGAGCCAACTCAATGTGATGCTGATGAGACATGACTAAGTATTTATTTATTGATATAATCAGACACAAATAAGCTAAAGACATGTGTGATAGGCGATGATGCGATTAGTGAACATGAGTACTTATGTAAAAAAATAACAATCAGATTTGAAAACAAATAACTGACATAGTCGAAAGGCGTGTGGATAATACCTTGAGTGTGGTGCTCACTACGTATAAGTAGTATATGACGCGAGTGAAAACGTAATGTCTGGCAGCAGAAGATGAGGGAAGATCAAGAAAGGAAGAGTGAGAACACAATGGAATTTGTATGAAACGCATGAACAGTGAAATGTCAGACAATGGATTGATGATGGATTGATGTTTGCAAATTAACCGTTTACGATATGGTTTTCTTATTTTACTGAGTAATTCTGTAATTTTCGTTAAATATAATTTGGTTGCCCTCACCTGTGTTCTCCTCCACTACATGAGGACTAACGACTAATCATTTTGTCCAAAGGCTCAAACAAGCTGTCTGGGCTCTCTCTCTCTCTCTCTCTCTCTCTCTCTATATATATATATATATATATATATATATATATATATATATATATACATATATCAGTAAACACAAAACAAGATTATGATATAATTTCGCCCAAAATGAATAAGTAAATTAAGTAAGAATAAAGAACTAGGTATAAACTCTTATTAAATTGAGACTTTTAGATAGAGAGGAACAAATTTTGAAACGAAAGAATTTTGCAACCAGCTGTTTTAATGGTAACTAATTTAATATAATATAGAAGTGTTTAAATTATTATAGGATAGAACAAGGAGTATGGTATACCTTCATAATTCAACAGACGATACATCCATCATATGGATTGTTGCAAACGTATCTGGGATCCAATGATCATTTCGAATTTTGTTGCAAAATGGCAAATTATTCATAAGGATTATGGAGTTGTGGAGATTGTTGAGTTACTTATTTTTGGAAATCATGAATTAATGAGTGTTAGATCACCATTAGGAACCTGAAAGTACTGGATGGCCGTTTCGTCCTGGTATGGGACTCATCACTGACAATGCTCATCCACGACTCCTGCAACTCTCTTAATTCGAGCCTAGGACATTCGGTCTTGTACGTGAACATTTAACCTCTGAACCACTGAGCAAACTACATGTGCTTACTAATAAGAAGTCATGACCAGTGGAGTTCAACCCTCTTCGGTAGTGAAGCAGTGTTCACCAAAGACAGTGGATGGGGTTGCGCAGGACCGAGGATTGATACCGTTAGATACCGGCTCAGTTGTCCGGGGGCTACGCGCTCGCACCAAAGGTCCTGAGTTCAAGTCCTACGGATAAGTTTGAATAGTTCGTATATTTTACAAATTACAGTATGAATTTCTCTAACCATCTAAGCCCATCGATGTACGTTTAATGGTTGGTACCCTAAATTGTAACCCCAAGGACCGGGGAAAAGTGGAAGATCAAGGAACAAACTACGTCGGGAAATGTTGACAGACGTGAGCAGAATGAAAGAAAATTGAAAAGAACTGGAAAGGGAGGCCCAAGACATAGTAGGTTGGAGAATACTGGTAGGCGGCCAGTGCTTCATTAGGGGTAACAGGCGTAAGGGACTTAAATAAGTAAGTACCCATGAATAAAAATTATTCATTTTCGGTTCATCAGACTTAAACTTGATCTGACTGCCAAATCACACCATTTCACCGAAATTTATTATCATCCCTTGAGTTATAAAAAATGCAAAAGTTACACGTTTAGTCGACACCTACCGACTTGACTTATTACAATTGTCAGTGACTTCATGGATTTGTGCCATGTTTTGATTTAGCCGCCCCTAGCTTTCTTCCAACCTACTCCTACACCACAAAACTTAGCTCGACCAGGCAGTCGGCAGTTGGTCATTCGTAACACATGTACCAACCACCTCAACTTATGAAGTTTCAATACTTCATCAGTTGATTCGAGTATACAGGAAACCCCCAGAATTTTGTTTCCTATCGTTAAGCATGAGTTATCGAGCCTTTCGAATCTACTAAGGAGTTACAACTTCCTCAAAGTTATAGGTACCTATTCAGGAGAACTGTTGAATTTCATGAAAGCCAACTTCAGGTGTCCGCTTCCGATTACTTTGAATCACGAACCATGAATATTCCGACTGAATGTTATGTGTTCCACAATCATAAGCACAGTTAATTTCCTCTCTTATTTAACGCTAAAATAGGCTAGAATGATCTCTTCAATTCAAAAAAAGTGCTGGAACAAAGATTTCGAGTTCAAACCCCCTGAGCGACTGAGTTATGGATGCACACCATTATGTTCAGTACTAGTGTGTTGGATACTACT
>OX103971.1:80335631-80397722 GCA_944470395.2 Schistosoma turkestanicum | reverse complement strand
GGCTGATCAAATGACCTTGAGATTTCAATTCCCACCAGGAAAATCCATGGCTGTGATTGGCTACAGTGTATTTTAGTATGCTATTTTCTTAACTGTCTCAAGGACGTTGTTATATTGTATAAATAAACGAGAGTTGTATGCTTGATTGTACTGGGATTGCTGGGTGCTTGTAGAATATACTTTCTACGCCTACAAAGTCTTCTATTTCGATTCTGGGATTCAAGGTAGCTTCCTGGAAGCTGGTAAAAGTCTCGTTCGCGTTTATCGACTAAGGTAAACTCGTAATAGCCTCAAGCATCCTAAGTGCCGAACATATCACGCTGCAGATGCTGGTTGTCCGAGGGAAACACCTTACTGCTGTCACACCCCTCTTCAGTCAGTCAGCGGTGCGACTTCACCCCCAGACCTTGAGTAGCTGCTCCTAGTCACATCGTTCTCCAATCGACCTGCCTGGCATGGTAGAACCTTCAAGAACATATGTTCCAGCCAATATAGCTCGGCTGGGTCATCACGATAGACAAGTCCGACCACCACGTCAAGGTAGCAGCTTCGGTAGGGCATTATTACATAATCAATTTGTATTGTAATGTCACTTAGTTGGTATACAGATTAGATTCAAATAAACACAAATACTTAACACATTTAAATTACCAATCAATCATTGTTAGACAACCACCATTAGAAACCTGGAAGCACTAAAAAACGGCCGTTTCGTTCTGCCTGGTATGGAACTCATCAGGAACAGTGCGTACCCATGACTCCTGGTACTCACAAGAATCAAACCCAGAACTTTATATCTTTTGTGCGAACACTTAACGTCTGAACTACTAGGCTAGTCGGTATCCAACAGTGTTAATGTCTGACTCTGATCAATCTAAAGATTTTGCTTGACCTCATCCATTTGTCTTTGGTCTAGTTACTGCCTACATCCAACAGGGTTGAACTCCACTGGTTATGTCTTCTCACTAGAACTTCACAAAGCTTAATCACTAGTGAGAAAATATCAGTTACCTTTAGTTGACTTGTGATGTGAAAGTCGTTTTAATTGTAAAAAACTGTTATTGGCTCGGTGAATGGACTTCAAAATTATCGTACAAAAAATTTCTTATGCTGTGAAATCAATCTTACTTTTAATTCCCCTTACATTATATATTTAGTTGAACTAAGTTCCTGCAACGGTGGCAATTAAAAGTTCAGCAGTGGTTTCATAACGATCAATTTATTTCATATGTTCGCTTTTGTAGACAATCAGGTGGTTGGGTAGTTGAGTAGTAACGCATGCCCAAACCATTGACTGCCTTGACGAGCTCTGTTTTGTGGTGTCAGAGTAGTTGGAAGAAAACTACGGGCTGCCAAAGCAAAACATGACAAAAACTCAAGGATTTCTTTACAACTGGCCTGAGTCATGTTGATAATTGTGTAGACTATCTTGTTGTGGTCGGCGAAACGCGATAGTAACCGATAGTTCGAGACTTAAAACTAGATGGCTCAAAATCATTTGCAATGGTGCATGTGTATCCATTCTTTGTGTTCACCCAAATCTTAATCTTCTGAATTCCACATCACCTTTATCTTTCTCCATTACCGCTAATATCTCTACTACCTCTACTACTATGGAATTCGAATTGACAATTGCACCTCTGTGCTAATGTGTTATGGTAACTTGAACTGATGTATGCACCTACTAAGTTATACGTTGTAGATGTCTGTCTGACTGAATGACTTTTGCAAGCAGATAAGAATAGGAAATGGTTAAGTGAAGCGCGCCGAATGCGAATCGGTCAACTGAATTTGATAGGACAAGACTAATTATATATAGTCAAATAGAGATAAGCTAGATAAGTGATACCTGAAGTATGTCATGCACTTGAACACACACACACACACGTAAAAACGACCAAGGTTATAAGCAAGTAATCAACAAGGTCAAAGGACGTGTAAACAATGATTCCGAAGTTACGAGATGGTAACTTGAATTGATGTATGTACGTACAGAGTTCTACGTTGTATCTGACTGACTGACTTTTGCAGATAGACAAGAATAGGAAATATAAAAGTGAAGGACGCCGAAGGTGAGTTGACCAACTAAATTTGATGAGACAAGACTAAGTATTTATAGTCAAACAGAGATAATCTAGACAAGTGAGACCCAAAGTATGCTTTACACTTGCGCACACGCACACAAACAACCAAGTTTATAAGCGAATAACAAACACTGTCAAAGGAAATGTGATTAGTGACTCCAGAAGAATAGAATAATTAGTCTGTCCAAAGGCTGGGGCAGGCCATCCAGACTCGATATCATAGTACACACTCTACAAACTATCACCTGCTGATTATTATTCACAGCAGACACTCTACACTCGCAAAGTGAACGTCTAGATTTACACACTCATAAAGTTGACAATAAAATCATACACTCACTTCATGACATAATCACAGAAGTTTAATCTCCCCGGTAAATCAGATAAAATTAACTGATTTCAACAACTAAACATGTAATCTCTGTGTTCATTCATAGTTAATGCTTTTATAACAAGTTCTCTATCTAAGCTAGAAATACTGTTAAATACTTTCTAGCTTACGACAGATTTCTTTAATCGACATGACTTAAAACATACAATCACATCATGTTGTTATTTCATGTCATCATCAATGATTCCAGTTCAAACAAATGTGCGTGTGTAGATTTAGACTTGAACTATTGACAGATTTGTTAGGTAGCTTTAATGATGTGACCGGTCACTCATCAGTTGAATGAATGCGTCAAATCTTTTTAAATCGAACGATATGTTAATGCAATGCAACGATTGTCCTTGAAATGTGTGTTTTTTTCTTTTTCATCGAATATCATGTAGATTTGTTGACCTTAAAATTATCAATAATGACGCATGTATTGCAAAAAAAAAAAATGTTGATTACAATTAAACAATCAAATACAAGGTCATAGTTGAAATCATCTCATGACTAGTTGGAATGACATCGATGAACTACTTTCCATTAATAGTGGAAAGGGTATCATCATTTTCTGACTTGAAATGTAACACAGTGGTATATATTACGTGGCATTATTCTGGCATTATCCAGTTATGAAGATTGTTGTTGATTACTCTAAAATCATGAATCAGTCATTGTTAGACAACCATTAGAAACCTGGAAGCGCTGGAAGGCTATTTGAGAGTGGTATGGGACTGACTTATCAGCGATGCGCATCCATGATTCTGGTAATTCGTAGCAAGCGCTAGATGGCTATTCAGACCTACTTGGTGTGGAATTCATCAGTGGCAGTGTGTGTATCTACGATACCTGCTTTCCGCATGATTCGAACCCTGGACCTTTGGTCTGGTGTGTGAATGCTTAACCTGTGGATCATTGAGCAGCTAGCCGGCGGCATCCAACGGTGTTCAGGTCTAACTCTAATCAATCTAGGGATTTAGCGTGACCTCAGAAATGTGATCATTTATGATTAGTTTCATGAGGAATTTCTTGGGGTTCTAGTGAGAAGGCGTGACCAGTGGAGTTCAACACTATCATATGTGTAGACAGTAACTATCGAAGCCAAACAGATGAGGTTGAGCAAAAATCCTTTTAATCGATCAGAGTCAGATGTCGGTCCAGAGGTTAAACGTTCATGCACAAGAGTTAACATATCCTACTTTCGAATTCTGCAAGTAGCAGGAGTCCCGGCAGCTCACTGCCACTGATAAGTAAGTACCATGTCAGGATGAAACAGTCATCTTTCAGAGCTTCCATGTTTCTTCTGATGATGCATGCATGGTCTAACAATCAATTCTTCATTCATGATTTCAAGATAAATTTGAAAAAAAAGAAACATTTTAAACTACCCTTTTTTTTAATACATCTTATCAAATGCATTTCATCGAACAGATAAACACACACAAACACCACATGATAAACACAGTTTATCATGTTCACTTTTCAAACAACAACATGAATAGAATATTTATTGACAGATGAAGTGTTTGTTTGTGCTTTATCAATCAGGTGCTTCTTTTTTATCTTTGTAAAAATTTACTTTTTATTTTTTTATTAAAATTTAAAAAAACTACTAGTTTTCTCTTTTTACCTGCCTACGTGATCTTCATTGAAGTGTACCTACCAATTACACCACTCGATTGCTTACCATTCTTCTCCCCAGCCCCTCCGCCTCCCCCCTTCAACGATACAAAATCTAACTAAAATCTTTTTTGATTCATGACGAAAAAAAACTGGGATTTTCCGAAATTTTTACTCACTTGATTTACAATTTTTGTTTTTATCGTAATTTTTTGTATAATTAAACAGTATCCCATGCTGAGCTAGTTTGCTGATCCGTGTTAATTAATTTTGATGTATAAATAGAAGTAGATTAGTTGTTTAAAAAAAAGGAAAATCAAAGGTTTTTGAATCATAAAAAAAAAATTAATAATTGCATGATTCATAAAATATTACCGGTCTCATTAATATTATTATTATTATTAGTACTGAAATCGTGAATGACTCATTGTTAGACTACCTACCATTAGACGAAATCTGAAAGCACTGGACAGCCATTTCATCTGGCCTGGTATGGGGCTCATCCAGGACTCCTGCTAATCGCAGGATTGGAAATGAGGACCTTCGATGTTGCGCGTCAATGGTTAACCTTTGAAATCCTGCAAGTAGCAGCAGTCCTGGATGGACTGTATCACTGATGAGTCCCATACCAGGACGAAACAATGGTGCAGTGCTTCCGATGTTTTTTTTCTAATGTTCGTCTGGCAATCATTCGTACATCATTTTAGTAATGGACTACAGTTTCCCTAAATTTATACTGAAAAATTATTATAATCAATATTGTTATTACTATTATGATTATTATTATCAATATGATTAATGGTACTTTATTAACTAACTGTGATCGCCTTTCACATTGCAATCATCAATCAATCATCGTTAGACCACCACCATTAGAAACCTTGAAGCTCAGTCAGTCAGTCAGATGCAATGTAAAACTTCGTACGTAAGTACATCAGTTCATGTTGCCATCCCACATTAGAACAGAGATGTAATTGTCAATTCAAATCCAATAGTAGAAGAGGTAGTAAAAGTATTAGAAGTAATTAGAGAGGTTGGGATTAGAAGATATTATTCAAGAAGTATGATTCAGTGAGAAAAGATTAGAAAGTCAGAACTAGGGGGGTTGAAGAATCCAGAAGATTAGCATTTGAGAGAACACAAAGAATAAATGCACCGGCGTCATTGCGAACGATTTTGAGCCATGTCATTCAAGGTATCTAACCATCGATTATTATCATCTCGCGGACCCCAATCAGGTAGTCGACAATTACTGACATGGCTAAGTCCACTCGTCAATGATTTCATGGATTTCTGCCATGTTTTGGTTTGGCCGCCCCTAACTTTCTTCCAACCTACTCCTACACTATAAAACAAAGCTCTTCGAGGCAGTCGGTGGTTGGGCATACGCAACACATGCCCCAACCACCTCAACTGATGAAGTATCACCACTTCATCTATTGATCTGCCATTCCTAACTAGCACCCGATTCCTAATAACAGCGTTGCTCACTCGGGTGTCCCACGATATACGAGCAGTGCTTCGAAGACACCTATTGAAGCTCAGGATGACCATTTCGTCATGGTAAAAGGACTCATCAGTGGCAGTGCGCATGCATGACTCCACCTACTCTCAGGATTCAAACCCCGGGGACTTTGATCTTGCACGTGAACGCCTAACCTCTGCACCCTGTGGGCTGGCATCCAACAGTGTTAATAATGTCTAACTTTGATCAATCTAGGGACTTTGCACGACGTTGATGTGCCGTGCCGTGCCGATGAGTAGTCCTATACACGAGGACGAAACGGTGGTCATCCATTGCTTCCAGGTTTGTTCTAATAGTAGTGGTCTACCAATCACTCACTGATTGCTGATTTAAATATGTGATAAATCTAATTGATTACGGGGTTTTGAAGATTGTTAAGTTAGGGCGTTCGCGCACAATACCGAAGGTCCTGGGTTCGAATCCTGCAGGCTGCAAGAGTCGTGGATACGCACTGCTGAGGAATCCCATACCAGGACGAAACGGCCACTGTCCAGTGCTTCCAGGTTTCTAATGGTGTTCTAACATTGATCGATACATGGTTTCAAAAAATCGAAATGCGAAAAAAATATCTCCTTGTCTACATTCAACACCATAATCTCTGTTCATTTCAAAACAACATTTATCTCTCTATAAAATAAAAACAGATTATTCACTATTTATTAATTAAATGTTTCAATTAAATTAAAACAAAAAAAAATGTGTATAATATAAATACGTATAAAATAATTTAATTTAATTATTGATGAAATATAATAATTAAATATGAAAAAAATTACATTTTAAAATTTTTTTTTCGGTGTACAAAAATGATGAATCATTACTTTTTTTCTGCATACTGTATGGGTAGTTACACACACACAGACACACACACACACTGCATAGTCATTGATTGAACTTGTGAACAATTATTACAAGACAAAATACAAATGCGCGTAAGAAGCTTCTTTCTCTAAACAGTTTTGAAATGCCATTCCTGTATGTATGCATAGATAGATTGGACAAGATTTTGGTTCTCATTGATGTCGCTTTACATATATATATATATATATATATATATATATATATATGATGTGTGAACTACAGAGTAATTAGCTCTGGTTTCTGCAAAGAAACGAGGATAGGGGAATAATATGTATAATATGCCAAATAGCAAGCATTGTGATAGTGTTTTAAGAGTTTTTTTCGACTAAATAAATTCATGCTGTTTCATAAACAGTTTATAAAGATGAGTTGGGGTTTTTTGGACATCGTCGTCATCAATAGCAACGTAGAACTTTGCACGTAAGTACATACATCAGTTCACGTTGCCTTACCATATTAGCAGCACAGAGATATAATTGTCAATTCAAATCCAATGTTAGTAGAGGTAGTAAAAGTACTTAGAAGTAATTGGAGAGATTAGGGTTCAAAGATGTTATTGAAGAAGTATAATTCAGTGACGTAAATTTAGAAAGGGAAAGATAGAGGTAGGTGATGAGCAATCCAGAAAGTTAAAATTTCAGAGAATACCTGCGCCATTGCAAATAGTTTTGAGCCATGTCACTCAGGGTCTCTAAACATGGATTATTATCATCTTGAGGACACCAACCAGGTAGTCGACACTTAACGACTTGACCCAGTCCACTTGTCATTGACTTCATGGATCTGTGCCATGCTTTGGTCTGGCCGCCATTAACTCTCTTCCAGCATAAACCTACACCACAAAACAAAACTCGTCGCGGCAGTTGGTGGTTGGGCATTCGTAACACATGTCCTAACTACCTCAACTAATAAAGTTTCAATACTTCATCAAACTGACCTGTCATTCCTTACCCAATACCCATGTCCTAACAACAGCATCGCTTACGTGATTGTACAATGATACACGAGCAATGCTTCAAAGACACGTATAATCGAAAACAAGCAACCTATGAATATCTTCTACTCTCACTGGCCATGTTTCACAGCCATAAAGTAGGATCGAGCGAACTGCTGCTTAGTAAACTCGTCCTTTCTTCAGCAAACGGATATCTCGCCTACGCCATAAGTAATGCAGGTTGACAAAAGCCAACTGAGGCTTCTGTATCCATACTGAGATTTCGTCACAAACAAGGCCGTCAGCACTGATGAGACTCTCAAGATACGTGAGGTGGTGACACGCTTAACTACTTCACTGCCTATCACTAATTCAGGTGCCGATACAACCCAATCTTGAAGTAACATTTTGCATTTCGAGTGGGAGAACCGCATCCCGAACATGCTCGCATTGTTGCTTATGGTAGTCAGAAGACTCTGCATTTTGTCAGCGTCTTCACCAATTAGGACTATGTCATCGGCATATTCGAAGTCAACCTATGAATCTCCTGGTAGGAGGTCTGTTTCTAAAAATTCAGACGAAGATAATTTTATATCTAGCAGCATGTCTACGACAAAGTTAAACAAGAATGGAGAGAGTGGACATCCCTGACGGACACAACTTGAAGTAAAGAATTCCGTTGACAGTTCGCCATAACCTCTCACTCGACCAATGGTGTTCGAGTAGTGAGCTTGTATAATGTTAATTTACTTCTTTGGTACGCCTTTCAATGACAGACACTGCCATAGAACCTCACAATCCACAGAGTCGAATCCCGCCTTAAGGTTCAGGAAGACAACTATTGTAGGACGCCTAAATGTGTGTCTGTGTTCCAGACCTGTCATAGTGTGAAAATCTGGTCTATACATCCACGTCGGAGTCTGAAACCAGCCTAGCTTTTTTTCTAGTCTTCTCTTCACGAGTTCTAGTTAGGCGTTTTTAAACATATCTATTAAGTTATGTGAATTTAGTTTTTTACACCTGTGTCTTCCTATAATCAACCTGTACTTGTGCCTATTGTACGCAGTTGAATTCAAAGTAGGGCTAACCATTTTAGTGACTCGAAACTTGACTGGAGTTGAACGAATAATCCAGTGTGCAATGAAATAAATCTTCCTTTTCTATTTCTGTAGTTTATACGTAGGCAAACCCCGTTTGTGTGACAGTGGTAATAAAAAGCCGAATACGGTTTTCTGGATGAATTTATTTCATGCATTCATTTTAGGAGACAAACATGAGAATGAAAAGCTTACAAGCAAAGCGAAGCGAAGCAAACTGGAGAAGCCGACTCTCATGCTCCAAAGCATGAGTAAGTAATACTTACTTACTTACTTACTTACATCCGTTACTCCCAGTGGAGCATGGGCCACTGATCAGTATTCTCCAACGTACTCTGCCCTGGAATTCCCTTTTCCAGTTCTGTCCAATTTTTGTTCATTCTTCACATGTCTGTCTCCATTTTTCGGTTTAATGTGTTCCTTGACCTTCCTCCTCATTTCCTTTGACCTTGATGGTTTCAAGTTAGGGCTTGGTTTAGTATTTATAATCAGGCAATAATTAGCTAGACACGTAATAAGCGAGTAAGCATGCACCAGACGCACACAATCAAATATAAAATAATCGATACTGTCATTGAATGATTACCAATATAAAAATATGATCGATACTATTGTCGAATAATTTAAACGACTAATCATTCAAGTTAGAATAATGACTAATTGCTGAGGTGCTACACTGACTGTTTCATTGAGATGATTCACTCACAATAACTTGCCTTGATTGGTTGAATATTTTCATATAAATATCCAACTCTATGAGAGAAAGCAGCCTGATGACTTTCTAATTGAAAGCGATATTGTTCTGCTTATATCTACGTTTAAGGAAAAATGGTAGTGTGGTGTGAGTTACTTATAAGTAGTATATGACGTGAGTGTCAACATAATGTCTGCCAGCAGAAAATGGGGGAAGATCAAGAAAGGAAGAGTTAGAACACAATGGAATTTGTATGGAACGCATGAATAGTGACAATGGATTGATGTTTTGCAACAGGAACAGTCCAGTTCGATATGATGAACTGATATTTTGCAAATTAACGATTTACGATATGGTTTTCCAATTTTACTGAGTAACTCTGTAATTTCGCTAAATACAATTCGGTTACCCCACCTGTGTTCTCGTTCACTACAGTAGCATAGAGGTTTGAACTGGACAACATAACTGAAACCCGATCAGTATTCCCTTTTTCATTTCTTTCACTGTTATAATAGTTGACATGATTTTAGGCTTGGCTCATGGTTCTGTCCAATGATTTCCGCCATATATGTGTCCTATCTGCCTCCAATGCTTTCGGTTAATCTCTTCCTCACCTAAAATCTGGTTTGATTCTCTCTTTCATAGCAAGTTATTGTCAATGAGGACTGGTAATAATGTACTGAAAACGTGTGATAATATTTCTAAGTATCATTCCAATGTTAACATTTTAATATTTGTACTATCTTTTCACTATATAAATATGGAGTCTTGAATTCTGAAATTAACTAAATATATGTATTTTTTTTCCGTCTGATAATCAACTCTTAACAGTTTCCCAATGTCAGCTATTCGTCATTACAATATATAAAAGGCTGAAAAAGAGACGAAATCAAATTAATATAACGCGTTGTGGTCATCAAGATGAATAGCAAATAAGTACAAATTATAAGAATGATAATACTAGAGCATATGGCGAACTGTTATCGGAATTCTTCACTTCAAGTAGTGTCCGTCAGGGATGTCCACTCTCTTCATTCTGGTTTAATTTTATCATAGACATGCTCGTAGATATAACCTTATTCTCGTCTGAATTCTCAGGAATAGACCTTTTACCAGGAGGCTCGCTTATCGACTTCGAATATGCCGATGACATAGTCCTAATTGGTGAAGACGCTGACAAAATGCAGAGTCTTTTGACCACCCTAGGCAACAATGCGAGCATGTTCGGGATGCGGAACCACCCTCGAAATGCAAAATGTTACTTCAAGATTGGGTTGTATCGGCACCTGAACTAGTGATAAGGAGTGAAGTAGTCGAGCGTGTTGATCACTTCACTTATCTGGGGAGTCTCATCAATGCTGATAGCCAAGTGACTGACGAAATCTCAGCATGGATACAGAAAGCTCGATTGGCTTTTGCCAACCTGCGTCACTTATGGCGTAGGCGAGATATCCTTTTGCTGACGAAAGGACGAGTGTACTGCGCAGCAGTTCGCTCTGTCCCACTAAACGGATGCGAAACATGGCCGTTAAGAGTGGAGGACATTCGTAGGTTACTAGTCCTCATTGATAGGTGTATCCGAAGCATTGCTCGTGTATCCCGGGACGACCGAGTAAGCAACGCTATCGTTAGGAAACGAGTTCTAGGTAAGGATGGTAAATCAATAGATGAAGCATAGAAACTTCATCAGTTGAGGTGGTTGGGACATGTGTTACCTATGCCTAACCACTGACTGCCGCGACGAGCTATGTTTTGTGGTGTAGGATTAGGTTGGAAGAAAGTTATTATTATTATTTAGGCGAGTATATAATTGAAAAATAAGGGATTCAAACATGATTAAGCTGTTATATAACGTATTTACTTCATTACTTATGCCTGTAACGCTTGATACAGCGTACACTGCAAACCACTATTCTTATACCGACCAACTCTGTCCTCTGCTCTCCTTTCTAGTACTTCACAATTTTTGTTCATTCTTCTCATGTCTGTCTTCATTTCTCGACAAAATGTATTCTTTAGTCTTTCTCTTTTCCTTTTGATCTTGAGGTTTCCAAGTGGAGGTTTGTCCTGTAAGACAGTTGAGCGCTTTCTTCACTGTGTTTCTTATCCACTTCCATTGTCTATTCCTAATTTCTCCCTCCACTGGACGAATCTGGTTTGTTCTTTCCCAAAATAGGATGTTGCTGATGGTGTTTGAGAAAACGGATTATCAGTATCTTGCGTAGAAATCCGTTAATGAACACCGGTATCTTGTAAATGATAGCTTTCATATTTCTCCCTATTTCCTTCCACTCCATACAGTCGAACTATCTAGATATGTGTATTAAAAATATTCAGACTTTGGTGTTGGTTGATCGTTGTTTTGAGTTGCGGATGTTCTTCATTTGTAAAAAGCTCACAATTTATGTATCACCTTTTGTTGTCTACGCAAGATACTTCGGATTCGTTGGCCAGACACCATCAGTAACAACGAACTGTGGGAGAGAACAAACCAGATTCGAGTGGAGTAGGAAATGAGGAAGAAGCGGTGGAAATGGATAGGACACACATTGCGGAAAGCACTTAACTGCGTCACGAGACAAGCCCTCACATGGAACCCTCAATGCAAAAGGAAAAGAGGAAGGCCAAGGAACACACTACACCGAGAAACAGAGAAAGATATGAGGGGAATGAACAAACCCCGACCGTAGCTGCTACCTTGACTGACTGACTGACTGACTGGAATGAACAAACATTGGACAGAACTGGAAAGGGAAGCCCAGGACAGAGTTGGTTGGAGAAAACTGGTAGGCGGCCTATGCTCCATTGGGGGTAACAGGCGTAAGTAAGTAAGTTGGGTGAATTCATGAGTGAGGTCAGAAAATAAACTACCTGAGTATGAATCATACACATTAGCAGCGCATATCCGCAACTCTCCTCACCCATGGGAATCGAACCTAGCAGCTTCGGTCTCAAACACGAACAACGCCTAACCTCTTAACCTCCTCCAAGACAAAAACAGGGTTTTTGTTCATTCTTCATTTACTGAAATTTGATAAATTTTCAACAACAACCACAACCAAAAAATCGTTAAAAACAAACGTGAATCAAAAAAAGAGAAAAATAACACACATTTTTAATTGTTGTTGAAGGGCAAATTCACAACAACATCAAAACCGACCAGAAAATGAATAAATTTCCCAAAAATAATAATAATAATAATTCATTCAGTTTTTTATTTAGTTCATTTATAATTAAGGATAATTGATTAAGGACTACTAATGGTTGGTTGAATTACGCGGTTATCGATAATGATGCTGATGAAGCTTGCTGATGATGATAAACACTCAACCAACCTAAAAGGGTTTTTTTCTCTACTTTTTCGAGGTGAAAAGGTCAAAGCTGACAACTGAAATAATGTTCAAGAAAGAAAATTACATTTTTATTTCTCGCTCTCTCTCATTAGTTAATGAATCAAATCAGAATAATAAGATTTGTTAATTTTGTGTACACTGGTTTAGCCTGCTGTATTTGACTTGAAAGGGTTGGGCAGTAGAAATACGCATTTATATATATATGCATATGTATAACAAATATGAATACATCATGACCAATCGAATTGTTATCAATTATATATTTGTAAGTTCTATAAGTTCGTCTGCCCATATCATTAGTGGAAAATGTCTTGTCTAGTCAGTGAGAGAGAGAGAGGGAGGGAGAATTATATATTTTTTTAGGGGAAATAATTAAAAAATTCGATTTCTGGGCTTTTATTTTATTTAGAACAACACAGATATAAGTGTGTACACTAGATTGTCATCAGGCTTTACTCTAATAAATAGACATGAATGAATATTTTTTGCATGAAAATGTTAAACCAATCAAGACAATTCGAGTCAGTAATTGCGTTGAGCAGGCGAGAGTGAGGATCCGGTGACACAACATGCTACTCAAATCCGGTTAACCCAACCCCCATATTTAGTAAAAGAAGACAAGACTTGATATGAAGTAGAACTTGTATTCTACAAACATCCAGAAAGTACGAGGTCCGAATCCAGAAGAGAATCACGATCCCGGACTAGGGATCCGGGACCGGGTCCTGGTCCTGGTCGTGGTCATAAAACGTTACAGATAATGCGTGTTTATGCATTTTGGTCGAATAGAAAACAGCATCAAATTCTGTGGCATTGACAGTTAAGACGACCAATAGGAAGTAACATTTGAAGTGACAGTGATAGTCAGGACAACCAGTAAGAAAGAACATTTCAAATGATATTGACAGTCCGGATGACCAATAAGAGACAACATTGAAGTATTTGACTTTGACAGTTAAAACGACCATAATTTTGACCAATAGAAATCGACCACGGATTGTACACGTTTACAATGTTAAAAATAAGTCAGAAGAATCCTATATTCATTAAACTATAATTCAACGAGGATGTGGCTACCCATAGTTTGGTTAAAGTACATGGTAAGACATTCTACGCAGCCAAACTTGCCTTGACCAGAGATGTCTACTGATGCCAGGGATAAGTTAATTCAGTTGGCTTCCTCACTGTGTTTTTACAAATTCCGCTGCTCCTGTGGAGATAACTCTATATTGACGAATGAGTGAACATCTCTCGCAGCATGGTTTATGAACGGCCAGATAAAAGCAAAACGCAATTCTATCTTGGCATATAGGATTGACTGCGGTCATAATGTAGATAAATTTGAATACTTTCGAGTGATCATCTATCATATGCCTCCGTAATTTCCTAACGGAGTTCAATCCCTTCTCTTACATATAGCAAAAGCCATAGGAATTCGTACATTCAACCCCAATTTATTTGTTGAGAAGAAATTCGTGACACCTCTATCCTGTCCTTGGCCGAGTATAACTTAGATTAACGATTTTTATGATCGTCCTAGATAACAGTGTCACGTACTCCAGTGTTGTTTATTATTGGTCATCCTGAATTTCAATGTCGCTTCAAATGTTGTTTCCTATTGGTCGTCTTTACTGTTAATGTCACAGACTTCGATGCTGTTTCCTAAATGTATAAATACGAATTATCTATAAAGTTCTATGATCCGGACCCGGATCCCTAGTCCAGGATCCTGACTCTCTTCTGGACTCGGACCTCGTACTTTCTGGATGATTGTAGAATATATGTTCTACTTCATATCAAGTCTTCTTCTTTCACTCAAAGGGGGTTGGGACGTTCGGATTAGATTAGCCTGTCGTGTCACCGGATCCTCGATCCTCGCTCTCGTTTTCCGACTAAGGCAAACTCGTAATAGTTCAAGCATATCAAGTTGACGTATTTACGTGCATACATAACAGACTGTTTTGACAAACTGCCTGTTGTACAACAACACATAAACAGTAGATATACCAATGTAATCTAATTCAAATGTCTGATTGGACTTAGTGATTACTATACCACTCCATCAAGTCAATAGTGAAAATAACTCACAACAGATGAGAGTTTTGCAGATGAATTCAAAAATCAAGAAAATTCCAATTTAACTCCTAGTGTGATGAACAAAGATGTCAAGGTAGTTTTCACGTACACTGTGATCACGTTATGTACTTGGATCTGCTGACACTTTTTCCCTCTTTGTGAACAAACCAGATTCCTCCGGCTGAGGAAGAAAATTATAAAAATGTGTTGAAGGTGGATAGGACATAAATTGTGGAAAGCACAGAACTACATCACGATACAAGCCATAACTTGAAACCTTCATAGTCAAAAGAAAAAGGGTAGATCAAGGAACAAATAGCTATGAAAAAGGAATAAAAAACGTCTGTGAAGGGCTTGAAACAGGTTCCGGACAGAGTAGGTTAGATAATGTTGGTCGATGGCTGATACGTCATGTGTCATGCTTAGTGAGTCAGAAAACATCATTACTTACTTACTTACTTACTTTCGCTTGTTACCCCTAATAGAGCATAGGCCGCCCATCAGCGTTTTCCAATACACTCCATTCTCGGCCTTCCTTTTCAGTTCTGTCCAAGTGTCATTCATTCTTCTCATATTTGTCTCCATTTCTCGACATAATGTATAGTTTGATCTTCCTGTTTTCCATTGAGCTTGAGGGTTCTAGTGGAGGGCTTGTCTTGTGACGGAGTCGGGTACTTTCTGCAGTATGTGTGTCCTATTCACTTCCAGCGCTTCCGCCGGATTTCTTCCTCCGCTGGAATCTGGTTTGTTTTCTCTCACAGTTGGTGGTTACTGATAGTGTTTAACCGTTTCATTGAATAAATAATTTTCAGTGTAACATTTAGTTTGTGTCGGAAATTCTCTAGAGAATTTATGAATTCTTTTGCACCTGTTATGTTCTTCCTTCCTTGTAATATATAAATTTCTATTCTCGTCAGGTTTGTGAAATCGGTCAAATAATCGTTTGAACTAATTTTTCTGTATAGCTTATTACATAGAAAGTTTTACAGTTTCGACAAACATTGCTTTTAAGTTGAAGGTTCTAAGAAATTTCATCATGGAAATACCACATTGCAATATTAGTAGTCATGGTAAGCTTGAAATCCTTACAGTAAACAAAACGTATCACAAACAGTGTAATATTTTCCTGTTGGTTGAACCTCTTTTACTCAACGTTTCTGTCACTGGAATTGTTTACTTCAAGTTGTGTCCGTCAAGGATGTCCACTCTCTCCATTCTGGTTTAATTTTGTCATGGACATGCTTCTAGATATTATATTAACTTCGTCTGAATTTTCAAGAGTAGACCTTCTACCAGGAGGCTCGCCGATGACATAGTTCTATTCGATGAAGATGCTGACAAAATGCAGTCTTCTGATTATTTTAAGCAACAATGCAAGTATTTTTGGGATGCGGTTTTCCTCGTTGAAATGCAAAATGATGTCTCGAGATTGATTTGTGTCGGCACCTGAACTAGTGATAGGGAGTGAAGCAGTTGAGCCTGAAGACCGCTTCACTTATCTGCGGAGTCTCATCAGTGCCTATGGCCTGGTTTGTGACGAAATCTCATCATGGATACAGAAGGCTCGATTGGCTTTTGCCAACCTGCGTCACTTATGGCGCAGGCGAGATATCCGCTTGTTAACCGTTTGCAAACAAATGGACGAGTCTACTGCGAAGTAGTCCGCTCCGTCCTACTCTATGGCTGTGAAACATGGCCAGTGAGAGTAGAAGATATTCGTAGGTTACTGGTTTTCGATCAAAGGTTTCTCCGAAGCATTGCTCGTGTATAGTGAAAAACCGAATAAGCAATGCTGTTGTTAAGAAACGGGTGCTAGGTAAGAGTGACAGGTCAAGTAATGAAACTTCATCAGTTGAATGCTAGGGGCGGTCAGACCAAAACATGGCACAAATCCATGAAGTCACTGACAAGTGGATTGATTCATGTTGGTAGGTGTAGATTACCTTGTTGGGGGTCCGCGAGACGAAGGTCACCAGTGATTAGAGACCTTGAACGACAAGGCTCAAAATAGTTTGCAATCGCGCTGGTGCATTCATTCCTTCTGTTCTCTCAAATCCTAACTTTCAGAGTTCCTCATTACCATTATCTTTTTCTTTTTAAGTTTATTTCAGTAGAGTCTACTTCTTGAATAATATCCTTCAACCTTATTCTCTCCGATTACTGCTAATCCTTTCACTATCTCTACTACTAATACGGGATTTGAATTGACACTTCCACTTCTCTGTGTTCATATGGTCTGACAACGTGAACTGATGTACGTACGTACGTACGTACATACGAAGTTCTACGATGCTGTTAATTGACTGACTGATTGATTGACTCAATCAATGTTTCTTAATAAACACTCTTGAGAAAATCCATGCACATTTCCATCAGTTTGACGACAATCCATCAATAAGGTCACCTAAATGAATTTGAGAATTTTTCTTCCTGTTAAGTTGAACCGTGTCAAGTTTTACGTAATCACTTTAAGTAATAAATAAAGTTTTTTTCTTTTCAAGAAAAACACTTTTTACAACATGGTCATAACAGTTTTCCTTTTTTTAGAAGAAAGGCATAATCTACAGTGCAAAATACTAAATTTCACACTAACTAACTAACTAACCCCAATCAAGAAATGATAGAATTTTATTACCCTTATGTTTTTAATACTGTTTATACTGTTTTCAATTTTTTATTCAACTACTCTACTTGTGTGTACATTAATAAATATGAAGAAGTAGTAGTTTTCACAAAAACTTATCTTATCTTTATTATTATTATTATTACTATTACTGCCCTGATATTATTAGTTTTTACGACCAAATTTTTAAACAAAGTGTACTTTGGTTATTACCGAACGGTTTAGGGAGAAAAAAAAATCAGTCTTTTAATAATAATATGCTTGTTACACTAGTGTTTTAGATATAATGTTTATCACTTGTGTGAATGAAAAGTTTTTATTGATATAAAAAGTTTTAATCTGATAACACTGTTACGTATAAATTCGTATCATGTATTCACAAGTGTTCACGTATCAACCTTCCCTTACACACACACACACACACATACACGTATGTATATTTAGAATGGTATTGACACATCGGAACAGGTACATGTCGTTAGATCAATCTTTCTAGAATATTGAAGAGGAAAATTATTGAATTTTGAAAAATCATACTTCACACAATTTAAACAAAACAAATAAAAAGGCAAAAATTAGAAAATTTAACTTTAGGAAGTAAGGATTTTTGATATTGTGAAATTCAAGTTTTATACTTTTTGTATGTATGGAAAGTACCGTGTTTGATTATTTACTTACGTAGGCAGCCGACCAACTCTTTGCTGAACACTTCTTTTCAGTTGTGTTATCGATTTGAGATATTTACAGAACAGTATAAATAGTCGACGATTTGCTTGATCCTTATTAATTGTCGATTATTTGGTGAATAAAAATGGTGTAGAACGGATTTCATAAAATATGTGTGTAAGAGATGGTGTTTGCGGAAATCACCGGACTGTATAACGAGGGAAGCTCTGACCTGTTGTAACTCTCTAGGTCACAGGAATAGAGGTAGACCAAAAAACACATTGTTTCGAAGAACTGAAAGAAGATGTGAAAAGAAATGACTAGCGATTGCGTAGAACTGGGTAGGAAAGGTTGGTTGGAGAATGCTAGTCGGCGGTCTATACTCCATTAGTGGTAAATGATTTTTTTTATAGAGTCACTACAAAAGTTACTGGTAGGTTCAATTTTATTTACGACTCGTTAGCTAAATGTACCTAAATCTCTCAGAGTTGATATTTTCTCCACTACTGAAACTTAGTATCGTTCGCTTTAAACATTATCACGTTATCCACTTAGCCAGTTACTTCAAATAACTACTCACTTGTGAACCGGATGTGAGATTCCAATGTTGATATTTTTCAATAAAATTTGGTCACTCATGGTATATGCAGCTGACGAGCTGTAGATAGGACGAAACGTACATCCTAGATTCCACTTCTAATTACACTGCATCAAAAAGTATAGAAATCTATCAAGTTTCGATTCATTTGACCGATTTACTT
Organism: Schistosoma turkestanicum; assembly: GCA_944470395.2. NCBI lineage: Eukaryota > Metazoa > Platyhelminthes > Trematoda > Strigeidida > Schistosomatidae > Schistosoma > Schistosoma turkestanicum. Next base: position 80,379,055 of record OX103971.1, on the reverse strand, counting down.
CTTTGATACTATATATATATATATATATATATATATATATATATATATATATGATGAACGAAGATGGAATACGTTAGTAATCTGAAAAGCGACACAATCTACTAACGAAAAGAGCGTATATCCATTTGCCAAAATTAGCCTATTCTTGGCTGTCTTCTTCCATATAACTTCTATTCCTTCAAACATTCTGACCACACATCGTGCCTTCGGGTACAACATTCTTTACTTTGTCCGTTACAACATAGTGACATTGTGCTGCATATCCATTGCGTACTACTCGTAAGCCTTGTTTGTAAGTAGTACACATTAGATATATATGATCATTATAAATGAGTAAGATCAAAAACAGAATAGCTTCGATAATAAACCAAGTACTCAAAAAATTACATTCGTATCAAACAAAATGAACGAAAACTCAACGAACGTAAAATTTTAACAAAAGCACCAATGTGAACTGCTGATTAGTCTCAGACCAGAACGAAACGGTCATTCGGTATCTCCAGGTTCCTAATGGTAGTACCAACATTGATCGTTTCATGATTTCAAAGTAAAACTCAATAACTTCCACTACTCTATCATGCAAATTATCATATGCTCATTAGTGACTAGTTCCATTAGGAAATCAACCGTGTTCAAGTGTGAACCAATAGTACTACTCTCTGAGGACAGTGGATGAGATTGCGCAAGACCGTAGATTGATAAATAATTAGACATTAACATCTTAAGATACCAACCAGCTCAGTGGTCCAGAGGTTTGCACGACAAACTGAAGGTCATGCGGTTGAATTCTGCTAGTTGAAGGAGTCGTGGATGCACATTGTTGATGAATCCCATACCAGGACGAAACGACCGTCCAGTGCTTCTAGGTTTTTGATGATGGTCCAACTAACATCGATCGATTAGAGATTTCAAGAAAAAAAAATTATTACTACTTATGAAAGAAATAAGTGAAGTTCAAAAATCAGTCGCTGAATTAAAATATGTTTCAGTGTTATTTATAAAATCAAGGTCATAATAATTTATGTGGCATTATAAATGTTTTCTGTATTGAGTTTGTGTATTCTTATGGCCTCTGGTATGTTAAAGAGGTAAATTACTGAATCATAGATCGAACTCTACTGGATTTGAGTTTAAAAATAAACACCATCACTGTTAAGTTCGTCACTAGGTACGCTTGAAGTTATTACGAGTTCACCTTAGTCGATAAACGCGAACAAGACAATGAACCAGCGTCCAGATAGGCTACCTTCAATCCCAAACTGTAAAACAGAAGTCTTGGTAAGCGTAGAAAGTATATTCTACAAACACCGAGCAATCACACAATATAATCAAGCACACAACTCTCGTTTATTTATACATTATAGGAACGTCCTTGGGACAGTTACGAAAATAGCACATTAAAATACACAGCAGCCAATCACAGCTATGGATGTCGCTGGTGGGAAATGAAATCTCAAGGTCAACTGATCAGCCCATGCTCGCAAACGTGAAAGCCAAAATTTAAGGCATTTATCAAGCGAGTTCTGGGTTTATATAACATCCCCAACAATCACTGAGGTGTATGTACTCACATCCAAATAACCTGAAACGGTACTTAACATATATTTAGGTTTGTACAGCTCGCTACCTATTATCAATAAGAAAAAAAATTGAAATTTGGCTGAAATGTTTGTGAAGGTTAATTCAAATTTAAGTTGGTTTTCATCAGATACTTTTGTCGATAAAAATAATCAGAAATTCACTGTGGACAGCAGTTTTGTCCTTGATGTATGGGACTTTGGTATCGGTTGATATTTGTTGTGATTTCGAGATGTTATGCAACTGGAGAAATGCACCCCTTGGTTTTCTGATCCGCATCTTCATATCTGCATCAGATCCACCATGTTCATGAATAATGCTCCCCAGATATGTAAAGGTTTTGACATCCTACGAAGATTTTTCCCTAAAGGCTGACTTGGTTGTTGCATGTTGTGTTCTATCTTTGTGCTGTACTTTTGTGTATGTTGAGACTTTCTGTTGCAGAGGTTGTTCACTTAACATTAGAAATGTCTCAACTAATATAAGTTTGATTTTTTACATACTGGAAAATAAGATTTTAAAAATCATTCAAATGTTTGCTTATTACCTAGCTGTAAATCTGAATATTTGTTCGGGGCGTTAGATCCTTAGAACTATTGCTTGATAAATGCCCTAATTTTGGTTTTTATGTTTCCGAGCCTGGGCTGATCAGTTGACTTTGAGATCAGATTTCCCACCAGGAAAATCCTCGGCTGTGATTGTGCTTGCTGGGTGTTTGGTAGAACACACTTTCTAAGTTATATCAAGACTTCTCGTTAACTGTTTGGGGTCAGCGGATCAGAGTAGCCTACCGGGACGCTGGTTCATTGTCTCGTTCTCGTTTATCGACTAAGGTGAACCTGTAATAGTTTCAAGCATACCTAGTGACGACCTTAACAATATTCTCGAAGGGAAGATGAATAAACTCATTGAAATCTACAAAATAACATCGCAAAATAATTTCACTTACAGATATTCTGTCAAATATGAGCAAGCATTTTAGTGGTTTCTCCACAAAAACTTAACAATGTGTAAGAAAAATCAATACAGAATAGAAACATTTTGAGTTTTAGTTCGTTTACATAACAAAATACACGACATGCGTTTCGTCCTATTCTAGACTTGTCAACTACATACGTATTCATCTTAATATTGGTCTTAGGAATAAGAAACAGAACTTCTCATATCAATAGTGTTATCCATCAAGGTACCGAGTTTAAGTCTACTATCCTCACGACTATGAGATTTGAACTGATAGTTGCGTCTCTGTATGCTGATGTGGTATGGTAACCTGAACTGATGTACTCATATTACCAAGTTCTACGTTGTAACTCACTGACTGACTGACTGCTTGACTGAGTTTAAACTAGTCATTTACTTGTTTCATTTCTAAAATATATTAGTTTATAAAAGATGATATTGTTTAATTTACCTAGATTAAATATACTTGCAAACTTAATAACTATTATGTTTGGTTATTGATTATTTGACAGCTTAATTTGTGAAAAAATCCAACGAAATTATTCCGAATGTAATCAATCATGGAATGTACTGAGTGAAGTTATCAAACAAGTGAGTGAAATTTTATTGAGTTCAGTCATTGAATGTGGTTTATTGTAGTATAAATTAAGATTTCTATCAACCCTTTAGTTTTGTTCTAAATCTTCTGAAAGAAAACAGCATTCTGAACGTACTAGAAAGTGTTTTTGTATATGTTCATTCAGATAATCTAGTTGAGAGTTCATGTTTTCTATGAAAAACCCCAATGGTCCGAAACAGCTATGTCAAGAAAGCTTTCAGTGTTGTCTAGTTAACAAATCTATAGAACATTTTTACAGCATACTGTCAAAGAACTCTTGCTATTCCTTCTGGTGATCGACTGGATTATTAAGAGGTCAACAATATCTGGAGGGAAGTTTGAGATACAGTGGACAACTACAACGTAACTGGTCTGACTGTTCTATCCCTTAAGTAACAACAAATGCAACACAAGACGATCAGTGTAGCAGCAGCCACAGCAGCAGTAGGTCTCAGCATACACAACGGTTAAAAGTATGATCTTTCGGTGCAACACAACATACAACAACCAAATCGCATTTGATGGAGAAGCTTTGAATGATGTCGAAACCTTTACATTATCTGGACAGTATCATTGATGAGTAAGGTGGATCAGATGCAAATGTGAAGGTACGGATCGGCAAAGCAAGAGCTGAATTTCTACAAGTGAAGAATATCTACAACTCCAAACAACTATCAACCAACACCAAAGTCAGAACTTTTCTATACAAATGTCAAGATAGTTCCACTGTATGGCCGGGAACTTTAAAAACTATCGAAGCTGTCATCTAAAAGATTAACAGTTGTTTACTTAATCCAATCAACTACAGCGTTAAATGTAACTTTGTTACTGCTGATCTTACTTAGTCTAGATGAAAACAAATCAACCTTTTAAATCAAATCCTCCGTAACCTCGTCACCTAACTCATCTTCTTCTACCATGCTCCAAAAATTAATCAAACTTTTTCCAGTTAACGCGTGATTGACCCACGAAGAATTAATATAAAACCGTGTACACAAATCACAAGGAACTATTTATGCACAGTGAACATTAATTAAATTGGTGAATGCCATTTAAATGAACCTGCCGTCATTCCTCTTTAGAGTCTAAGTCATAAATCACTTTGTTTGCAACCTACGATGTTAGAATATCAATATATATCCAACGTGGAACTCCCGGTTTATAACCCATCAAACACTTATATACGTTTTCTCTCTCTCAAAATGATCTCAAAATGCTATACGTATTTAACTACTGCCAGATAAACCCTATTCACTACCTTCTCGTGACAGGAGTGCTGTTTACGTACACACCGGCTTCGTGAGTTGGAAAACCCTGATCCCTAATGGCCTATGAACCCGTATATGGTCACAGGCTACATCTCTTGAATTAGATCTGTAAAACCAGAAGTTTAAAGAGTAAATTTCCTGGGTAAATCACCTGATCTAGTTTGGAAATTCCGTACAGTACTACAGTCCACTCACAAATCCAACAATTCGTATGTTGTATTAAAACATTTTAGGTACTCCATTGCGCATCAATGTTTATGTGCTTAAATTAAGTCGCTTATTTTTTGGAAAAAATTTCTTTTCAGGTTAAACAAGAATGTTTTGAACGTGTAAACAGTTTAGAACAAGAAAATTTAATTCTGCAACAACGTTACAGAGAACTAGAAGAAAAGGTGAAAATTCATATTATTCTGTTTATATATTTTAATTTTTATCATTTTGATGTTATCAAGATGATTTTTTTCAAAAATTTTTTAAAATTGTTTGTCTTGAATCAGTTATTTGCTTTGGATAGCGTTTTTTCTAGCGAATAGGGTTGACAACCGTTTACTCAACTCACCTCCTTTATCTGGACTTGGGACCGGGAGTAGAGTCCCAGAGGGGGCTCCTGACAGAGTTCATTGAATCAATGAATCATTGTTAATTTATCATAAAATGCAATGAATAAACATTATTCTTCAACTTTGTTCACTATACAAAAGCAATAACTTGAAAACATTGTTCAATATCTGATTGCATGATACTCAGTTGGCATTGTGTAAGTAGTAGCAGTCATAAACAAAGTCAGGCGAGTAAGTTACCATGATTTTAGAGAACAGCTCTATGCTGGGCATATCATTACTTGAATATATATGTATATAATGAGATTAATCGCTCTGAGAGAAAAGTCATGACCATTGGAACTAAATCGTATCGGATATGAGGCAGTTACTCACTGAAGACAGTAGATAATACTCATGCAATATTATGAACTGACTAGAATTAGACGTTAACACCGTTGGATGCTGTTTCAGTGGTTTGGAGTTCAGGCATTCCCATTCGATAATACAGGTGTTAGGTCCGATTCTTGTTTGCTCGATTGTTGATACACATACTGTTGAGGAGTTCTATACTAGGTTTATACAGTTATCCATTGATTCAGGATTTCCAATAGAAATCTGTGAGTGATCGATTCATAATTTCAATGCATGAATTTGCCATTATTACCCAAAATTTGACTGTTACCATAATATAAAAATAATCGATCTAGTAAACTGTTATCATCGTAAATGTTCCATGCTGTAATGACTAAAAAAATCTATATATTTAATGTGTTCGACAAATGTAACCAGTAGAAGAGAATCAGGACACATGGGAAAAATGTTTTAAGTAACTAACTGTTAATTTTAGGTGATAATAACCAGTGAATTTTTTATATTTAAACAAACAATACGATATAATATATGAAAATAATCTATATTTTCAAAGTATATTAGAGGGTTCTTGGTACTTGTTTAATTATACCAAAAATATGAAGCTGTGTTAGACAGTGTAACCCATGTGATAACCAGCGTATCAATAAGTAATTATTGTGTCACGTACCTAAATTCGAATATTCATTCAAAATGATGGGATTAAAAAACATTTAGCTTAACTAGCTTTCTCTACATTGATAATAGTTGAGCAAGTTGACAAATTAATTCATGCGTGCCCAATCCGCCTTAAGAAGAGCTGGAGGCGGACACGACATACATTTCATCATAAGACAAGTCCTCATTTCGAATCCTCAAGGCCGAAAGAAAAGAGGAAGACTAGAAGTCATATTACTCCGAGTTGGTCAGTCAGCTACAACGTAGAACTTTGTACGTACATACATCAGTTCACGTTTTCATACCACATTAGCACTCAGAGAATGAATTTTCAACTAAATAACATAGTAGCAAAAGTAGAGGCAATAACAGAAAAGACTAGGGATCCAAGATAATATTCGACAGGTATATCCTATTGAAGTAAAGTTAGGAATATCAACCACAACTACCTACATGGATCAGTTTATTTTTCTGTGACTTTATGGATTTGTGCCATGTTTTGGTTTGGCGGCCCCCTATTTTTCTTCCAGCCCACCTCTCCATCAGACAACATCGCTCGTCTAGGCAGTCCGTACTTTTGCATACGTAACACATGTCCAAACCACTTCAACTGATGAATATTCACTGCTTCATCTATTGATCTACCATCCCTACCTAGTAACCTTTTATTACTAGCAACAGCTCTGCTTGCTCGATTATCTCAGAATAAGCGAGCAATGTTTCGACGACACCTATGATCGAAAACCAATAGCCTATGAATATCCCGTACTCTTAGTGACCATGTTTCATACCCGTATACTGGGACGAAGCGAAAGTAGTCTCGTCCTTTGGTAGGTAGACAAATATCTCTCCTACACCATAAGTGACGCAAGTAGGCGGCAGTTAGTCCAACCTTCTGCATACTCGTTGAAATTTCGTCATACACTAATTCGACTCTCAAGATTAGTGAAGCAGTCAACGTACTCATCTGCTTCACTCCGTATCACTAGTCCAGGTACTAACGCAGGTCAATCCTGAAGCAACATTTTGCATTTCGAGAGGAAGAATCGCATCCCGAACACGCTTGAATTATTGCTTAAGACGTTCAGAAGACTCCGCATTTTGTCACTACCTTCACCAAGTAGAAATATGTCATTGGCATATTCTCAGTCAACAAGTGAATCTCCGGATAAAAAATCAACTGTAGAACAAGTATGTCAATAACACTAACATTACGACAGAGTATTGAAGACAGACATGAAAGTAACGAAAACCAGTTGGTTAATCACACTAAAATAGACAGCCTAAAGGGGTAGAAAATGTAAATGTACTGATTAAAAAAATCAAGTGTTTGACTAATAATTTTTAACTCATATTGTGGTGGTGTGGTGCGAACTACTTATAAGTAGTATATAGCGTGAGTGTCAACGTAAAGTCTGGTAGCATAATATGGGGGGAAGATCAAGAAAGGAAGAGTCAGAAAACAATGGAATTTGTTTGAAACGCATGAACAGTGACAATGGATTGATGTTTGGCAACAGGAACAGTCCAGTTCCATAGGATGAACTGATATTTTGCAAATGAACGATTTACGATATGGTTTTCCGATTTTACTGAGTAACTCTGTAATTTTCGTTAAATACAATTCGGTTGCCTCCACCTGTGTTCTCATTCACTACAATATGAGTTATTTTGATAATCTAATATTTTCATTTCTGCTCAAAATTATGATATTTTTAGTTTCGATAACCAAACAGTTACACAATTAAACACGTTACTCTTGATCAAGCATAGGCCGCCTACTAGCATTCTCCAACCTTCTCTGATTCGAGCATTTTTCTCCAGTTCTGATCAATTATTGTTTATCCTTCTCATTTCTCTCTCCGTTCCTCGGCGTATTGTGTTCTTTGGTCTTCCTCTTTTCGTTTGATCTTGAGGTTTCTACATGAGGGCTTGTCTTGTGACGCATTTTGGTGCTTTCATCATTGTGTGTCCTATCCACCTCCAGCTCTCCTTCCTAATTTGTTCGTCTGCTGAAATCTTCTGGTTTGTTTTCTCCCTACAGTAGGAAGTTGCTGTTGGTGACTGACCAACAGAATAATAACCAATTAGCTGAGATTAAATCTTAATTTCATAATTTTTCAGTAAAGAGATACATAATAATAATTAATTCATTCATTCATCTATTCATTGAATTAAACAGTAAACAGCAGTAACTTTTGTTTTAATTAATCCAGCATTGAAAATTGAACCAAATCATCTCAGTTTTTATTTAGTTCAATGATCATCATGATTATCGTATTGTAATTAGGACAGATAGGAAAAAAGAACTTAATTAATCTATTTTTCAAGAATGAAATTGTAGACAAAAAACGTGTTATTTCATCTGTTGATATTTTTTATCGAAAGAACGAGAAAAAAAAGTAGTTCAGTTAACAATACATAACAGTATAGAAAATGTATTTTTTTATTTTTCAATTTGCTTATTATTTCTATATAAATTAAAAGTTATCCATTTAAAAAAGTAAAAATCAACACAGATAATTTAACTTTATTACTGAAATGCTTTCTAAAGCGACAACACTTTCAACAACTGAGCTTTCAGTAGATTCACTAATAAGAGCGATGATTTGTGTAGGTTACTGCTTTTCGATCATACTTACCATCGAAGCTTTACTCATATATCCTCCTGAGACAATCGATTAAGCAATGCTGAGCACTAGGTAGGGAAGGCAGATTGATTGATGAAATAAATGGTGAATGTTCATTAGTTGAGATGGTTTGGGCATGTGTGTCGCATGCCCAGTCACCAACGATTGCCTCGACGGGTGATGCTTTGTGGTGTAAGAGTAGTAGGTTAGATGAAAGCTAGGGGTGGCCAAACCAAAACATTGCACAAGTCCAGAAAGTCAGTGAAAAGTAAACTGAGCCATGTTAGTAGGTGTAGACTACGTGGTTGGGGTCCGTGAGACAATAGTAACCGATGGTTAGAGACTTTGAATGACTTGGCTAAAATTTGTTATCAGCGGTGCAAATATATTCATCCTTTGTTTTCTGTCAAATACAAATCTTCTGAATTCCTCATGAACTGTTTTACTCTTCTTAACTTTATTTCACTGAATTATACTTCTTGAATAATATCTTCAGGCTGTGATTTTTCCGATAACTGTTAATACTTCTACTACCTCTACAACTATGGTATTTAGTTGAAAATTCATTCTCTGAGTGCTAATGTGGTATGGCAACTTGAACCGATGTATGTACATAAGATGTTTTGCGCTGTATAGGTCTCTTTAGTATGGAGCTTTCGCGACTGATGCTCGTGTGCGAACGCCTAACCTCTAGACTATAAGTCGATCATGAAAAATCATAAAAGTGTGTTCGCTAGTCACTAGCTTCATGAGGAAATTCTTGAACGTGTAGTGAGAAGCCAAAACCATTGGTTGTAGGCTATTACCAATCGAATACGATGGGTGTGGTTGGGCAGTGCCTTAGATTGATTAAAGTTAAACATTGACTCCGTCAGGTATATACTCATTGGTTTATGGGTTAGGCGTTCGCCAGCTTGACCAAAGGTCCTGAGTTCGATTGGAGGTTATGTGGTTCATAGATGCGCACTGCTGATGAGTCTCATATTAAGATAAAACAACTGTTCAGTGCTTCCAGGTTTATAATCGTGGCTGAACAAAGATCGATTCATTAGTTCGATGATGAGAAATGTAATTCACCAATTAAATAGAAGTCTAAATAACTTTGATTGTAAAACGATTGAATAAATTTTCAGGTTGAGATCGTGGAGAAAATGTGCAGCTCAGGTGAAAGATTGTGTAGGTGTTTCATTCTCTGAGCTGGATGTTTTGGTTATGGAGCTTTCATTGTTCTACTGAACCAATCAGAAAAATCATAGACAAACACAGGATCAAGAAACAGATTAAAAAAAGGGTATACAATCACAACAAAAGTGCAAACAACGACAGGTTTAAGGTCAACAACAACAACAACCAATCAAGATCGAGGTTAGCAGAACAAGCTACAACAGGTCAAACGTGAAGAAATTCGAATGCTTCACTTCTATTTGAAGTTTGTGCTTAGGATGTTGTTCAGAAGAAGAGCAATGAAAGCTCCACAACTAAAACATTCAGCTCAGAGAGAACAAAACACCCACTATACATGTTCAAGTATCGCATTTATGAGGATATACATCATGACCCATTGATTTTCTCTGACCAGTTAACCTAATATTGATGGATTCAACTGCAAAATCGTACACGGAGGACAGCTAACAAACTCTTTCGAGGTGAAGACCGGTGTGAGGCAAGGTTGCTTACTCTCACCCTTTCTCTTTCTCCTGGTCATCGACTGGATTATGAAGACGTCAACATCTGGAGGGAAGCACGGTATCAACTGGACAGTTAGGACGCAGCTGGACGATCTGGACTTCGCAGATGACCTGGCTCCTCTATCGCACACTCAACAACAAATGCAAGAGAAGACGAACAGTGTAGCAGCAGCCTCTGCAGCAGTAGGTCTCAACATACATAAAGGAAAAAGCGAAATTCTCCGATGCAACACAAAATGCACCAACCAAATCACTCTTGATGGAGATGCCTTGGAGGACGTTAACTCCTTTACATATCTGGGCAGCATCGTCGACAATCAAGGTGGATCCGATGCAGATGTGAGGGCGCGCATTGGAAAAACAAGGGCTGCATTTCTACAATTGAGAAATATCTGGAACTCCAAACAACTCTCAACCAAAACCAAAATCAAGATTTTCAATACAAATGTGAAGACAGTTCTACTGTATGGAGTGGAAACATGGAGAACTACGAAAGGCATCATTGAGAAGATACAAGTGTTTATTAAAAGTGGTTTACGCAAAATACTTCGGATTCGTTGACCAGACACCATCAGCAACGACGTACTTTGGGAGAGAACAAACCAGATTGCAGTGGAGGAGGAAGTCAGGAAGAAGCGGTGGAAGTGGTGGATAGGACACACACTACGAAAAGCACCTAACTGCGTCACAAGACAAGCCCTCACTTGGAGCTCTCAAGGCAAAAGGAAAAGAGAAAGGCCAAGGAATACATTACGCCGAGAAATAGAGAAAGATATGAGAGGAATGAACAAACATTGGACAAAACTGGAGAGGGAAGCTGAGGACAGAGTTGGTTGTAGAAAATTGGTGGGCGGCCTATGCTCCTTGATTGGGGGTAACGGGCGTAAGTAAGTAAATAAGTAATTTAAAAACAAACATTAACACTCAATTTATTTCAATGAAAATATACATTGATGAACATTTTAGCAAAATGTTAAACAGAAGAAATTTATGTATGTATATATATATGCTTATTCTTTTGTGACGTTTATGAATAAATGGAGAAATGTACTTACTTGTATTATGAATTGCATTATTGAAGTTCAATATATATATATATATATATATATATATATATATATATATATATATATATTATGCCTTTCATAACAAATGTAAATGATGTTTTAATGAATAGGTTTAATGTTTAGATACACACAAACACCAACTGAAACAACTATAACAACTTACAATCATCCCAGTGCATATACAGATGTTTATATTACAATCAAATTAAACTGGAACTATGTAAATTAATGATGATGATATTCTTCTAACTTTTTTTTCCCTTAGAAAAATGGAAAAACGAACGAACGAAATAACTTTATTTTAAAAAAAAAAAGAAAATTCAAACACTGATTTCGCGCTTATTCGAACATAAATTTCCAATGTCTTTTTTGCCTTAGTTAATTAAACATCTATCTGCATATAAATCACAGCAAAACTGAAAAATAGACTAATGTACACATTGAATTAATTAATTAATTAATGTGAGTGATCAAAAAATTAGGAACACATTGGAAACAATCTGTCGGTAGTAGTAGTAGTAGTAGTAGTAGTAGTAGTAGTAGTAGTAGTAGGAGGAGGAGGAGGAGGAGGAGGAGGAGGAGGAGGAGGAGTGGTAGTAGTAGTAGTTAAAAGACAAAAGTGAAAATTTACGTGATTCATTGTGTTGTGTGTGTTCGTTTATATACTACTTTTTAAGAATTGAAAGTAGTCAATTGCCTTAAAATGATATTTTACAGATGATATAATGAATTCAAGTCCATTTTCTAATTTGTGTCAGTTTCTTCATTAGGGTGATGTTAAAACTAAAATTATACTGTCGACAGCCACCCAAATTCAACTAAAGTCTCATTTATATCACAATCGAGTACATGTAAGCTATCGATCTCATAGTATTCATGGTAATTACCAATCCAACCCACCTCACAGGATTCGAGCCGAGGACTTTCGAACTTGAGCGCGAACGCCCAATCCCTGAGGCTGTGCAAGATCTCTCGATCGATCAGAGTTGGGCAATAACGCCGTCGGATTCCGGCCCAGTGGTCTGAAAAGGTTAGGCGTTTGCGCGCAAGACCGAAGATTCTGAGAAATGCAGGAGTCATGTATGCGCACTGCTGATGAGTCTCATACCAAGACTGTTCTGTTTTACGGTAAAAAAAACCAAGTTATAAACGAAATTGACAAATAAGTATATTTAATGAATATTGAATTTCTGTAATTGTGGTGCGAGCTACTTATAAGTAGTATATGACGTGAGCGTCAACGTAATGTCGGGCAGCAGAAGATGGGGGAAGATCAAGAAAGAAAGAGTTAGAAAACAATGGAATTTGTATGAAACGCATGAATAGTGGCAATGGATTGATGTTTTGCAACAGGAACATTCCAGTTCAATGTGATGGACTGATATTTTGCAAATTGACGATTTACGATATGGTTTTCCTATTTTACTGAGTAACTCTGTAATTCTGTATCACAAACTTTTAAAAATTGAAAATAGAATTAAATACTGCAGTGCTAAAATCAAGTTAATCGTTGATTTTAAGAAAATGAATTATTGTCTGAAGGATATTCTTAATTGAAATCCGATCACCATTAGTTAGTATGCATGTAAGTCGATTGTGACTAGCAGTGGAATCCAGAATGTACAATTCATCCTACCTGTCACTAACTAACAAGATCCGATTTATTTACAAAATATATAAAAATTAAATGTTAGGCTCGGTCAGACACAATCATGGCGCCAAATCTAGAAAGTCACTGACAACTGCACTCAGCCATATTGGTAGGCGTTGACTACGTGGTTGAGGCCGGCAAGGCAATAATAGTAACCGATGGTTAGAGACCTTGAATGGCATGGCTAAAAATCGTTTGCAGTAGTGCAGGTGCATTGATTCTTTGTGTTCTCCTAAGTTTTTTAGTCTTCTGAATTCCTCCTTCTAAATTTATTCCGCAGGCTTATACTTCTTGAATTACATCTTCTAACCCTAATCTTTTTGATGACTGCTTATACTTCTACCACCTATATTACTATGTTACAACGGATAAAAACTGCAGAAATTTAAATATTGTCCAATCCAAGTTAGCTTTCCATACATAAACTGACCGCTTTATAGTTCTGTTGTCCCTTCAACTCAACAACATGTCTTAAAAACAGCAACTGATCATTACTCGCTAATTTGTGGGTCAAGACAATGTCATTCGGAAGGTTTGTAGTGTGTCAATTTACTGCGTGTACTTAAGCTCGGCAATTAACTCGTCTAGACAATCTTCACTAAATAGCATCTGACAGTTTATAAATCAGAAGGTGAACTCGAAGTGATGAATACGTTTATTTGGGACACGTTACAAAGCGAAGCGGAGAAGCAAAGAATAAAACGAATGAAGCGACGTGAATTGGAGAAGGCTAATGAGCCAACTCCTAGGATTACAAGGCGAACGAATGGGCGAAAGAAGCGGATGAATAGGAGAAGCGCGTTAGAGAAGGCCAAGAGCCAACTCCCAGAGATAGAACATGACTAAGAATATATAGTCAGACAAATATAAGACAGACATGAGACAAGCGAAATAGGCACACATGAATAAAAGCGACGAATAGTTGACAAGGTCAAATGACAAGTGGGATATGACATGTGAGCTCATACAAACCAGACAATAATAAGGTCCAAAGGTCCCGGGTTCGAATCCTGTGAGGAGCAGGAGTCGTGGATGCGCACTGCTGAGGAGTCCCATACTAGGACGAAACGGCCGTCCAGGGCTTCCAGGTTTCTAATGGTGGTCTAACAATGATGATTGATTAATGATTTCAAATGTGTAAACACACAAACCTCCAAAACTGTGCCCCAATATATCGTAACAGTGCTCACTAGTGACTAGCTTCGTGAGGAAATTCTCGGAGTTCTAGTTGAGAAGACGTGACCAGTGGAGTTCAACCCTGTCGGGTGTAGGCAGTAACTACCCAAGACAAATGGGTGAGGTCGCGCGAAATCCCTAGATGAATAATAAGAACGAATGGTACATATAAATTGTTGCAATGCACAAGTGGCTTGGTTAAATAAATTAATCGAAAAGGGCTTAACCAAGTTAAAAAATGTAAGCGAACTCGAATATATGTAGAGGCACTACAGGCTATTGAAATTATTCACTAACTGAGACAGAGAGAGACACCGAATCCCTTATCGCTTTTGTAATGTTCATAAATCGTTCTCCCGAATTCTTTTGTGTGTAATTAATATCCCATTTTATTTCTAAAAAAACTACAGGTATTACCTTTGACAAATTCATTGAATGGACAAGAAAAAAATCTTAAAGAATGTTTAAAATTATTCTGCGCCAATTTGAATAATCATTCAACTGAATTGAATTTCCCGCCAAATCATCCTCCATCCAATCCAATAATTGAACAACTAATCAACCTCTTACTTTATACAAATTTATCTCAAAAAGTAAGTTCATAATAAATAAAAAAATAGTCTTTTTTTTATAAAATTTTTGCATAAAAAATTTGATTTTAGAGAGAAAATTGGTGAAAAATGTTACTTGAACACGTTAATCAGTAACATATCGATACTGCAGTTCGAATTGATTTGTTATAATAATAACATGTATCACTAAATTGTACCGAAAATTTTATTTTTCCAATAGGTGAATGAGAATTTGTGACCAGTGGAGTTCAAACCTGTTTAGGTGTAAAAAGTAACTACTTGAAAACAATGTATGAGGTTGTGCAGGACCGTGAATTCGCCGAAGTTAGATATTAACACCGTTAGATACCGGCTCAGTGGTCCAGAGGTTGATTAAGCGTCTACGCGCAAGATGAAAATCATTGGTTTGAATCGTACCGGTAGCAGGAGTCTTGGCTACGCACTGCCACTGATGAGTTCCATATCAGGAAGAAACGACCGTCCAGTGCTTCCAGGTTTCTAATGGTGATCTGACAATGATTCATTGATAATTTCAATGTGTAAAAAGTAATGATATCATTGGATGTAATAACAACAGTTTCTGTACCAAAGTAAAATACGATTCTAATGTTATCATTAATTATTCAAATATGGCCCAACATTGATCGATTCATGATTTCAATGTGCAATTTATAAATTAGTTATACTTGACCTCGAAATCATGAATTAATCATGGCTAGACTTTCACCATTGGAAACCGACAAGCATCGAGAGACAGCCGTTTCATCCTGGTATGGTACTCATCAGCAGGGTGCATCCACGACTCCTGAAACTCGCGTTACTCACACCCAGGACCTTCAGGCTTGATATGAAGTAGAATATGTATTCTACAAGCATCCAGAAAGTACGAGCTGTGAGTCCAGAAGAGAATCAGGATCCCGGACTAGGGATCCGGGTCCGGGTCACAGAACGTTATACATAGTGCAGTTTGTAGTGTTCCGATTTGGGTGTTCTTACGTTTCGTAATTAGCTCGTTCAGACAATCGTTACTAAATGACGTCTGACGGTTAATAAATCAGAAGACAAATTCGTAATGATGAATACGTTTATTCGGGACACACCACAAAGCGAAGCGAAGAAGCAGTGAATAAAACGAATGAAGAGACGTGAACTGGAGAAGACTTTTGAGCCAACTCACAGAGATGAGCATGACTAGAAATATATAGTCAGACAAAAATAAGGCAGACATATGACAAGCGAAATAGGCGCGCACACACATGAATAAAAGCGACGAATAGTTGACAAGGTCAAATGACAAGTGGGACATGTCATGTGAGCTCATACAAACCAGACAATAATAAGAACGAATGGTACATATAAATTGTTGCAATACAAATGGCTTGGTTAAATAAATTAATCGAAAGGACTTAATCAAGTTAGATGTAAGCGAACTGGAATATATGTGTAGGCACTACAAGTTTATACATTTAGGTTGAATAGGAAACAATATTGAAGTCTGTGACATTGACAGTTAGGGCGACCGATAGGAAACAATATTGAAGTACGCGACATTGATAGCTAGGACGACCATAAAATGGACCAGTAGGAAGGAATTAGCCAATAGAATTAGATTACTGAACTCTTCTTTTTTTCTATCTTTCTTCTTTAATTAAGGATATCTTACTTAATTGTCATCAATTGCATAAACGTGTAGTTCAATTAGAACAAATCAATTCTATTCTATGTTCAATTCTATGTGATGAAGAATTCATTTCAACATTGAATAAGAAACATTTAAATGATGAGAATACACATGAAATTCATCGAAAAAAAACTTATCATCATCATTCATTAGACGTGGAAGATATAACCAATGTGGAATTATCAAAATTATATCAAAAATTAAAAACTTTATCGAAAAAATCATTCAATTTATCAAATAAAACAATACATTCCTATTTGAAACATTTTACACTGCCAACAAAACATTCATTACGCATAAATTATCATTCAGCTGATAGTTTATTTGTACATACTACTGAAACTACTGAAAAACTGGGAGTCACCGTATCAGACAATAATTTAATGAGTAACAGTATGCATAAAGATCCAATTCATTGCATAAATGTGAATTTGGATGATAAGTATGTACAAAATTCAACGAATGTTCATGAATTATTGTCTTTATCAAATAAATGTTCACTACATAAACAACCGTTGCATTATTCAACTATGGAGGTAAGTAAATTATATATATATATATATATATATATATTGTTCTGAATTTCATTCATACACAATGAAAGTATCTCATTGAAACTCCATAATCTTTACAACTACTGTACGACGATAATCATAAAATGTACTCAGTGATGATCAACTTCGTGAGAATACGTGGGAGCGTAATTATTTATCCCTTTATCTTAATTCATGGAGCCAACAGATCTTTTCAACAATAATTACTTAGTTACTTAGGCTTGTTACCCCTGCCCTAATGAAGCCCACCGGTATTCTCCGACTTACTCTTTCCTCGACCTTCCTTTCCAGTTCTGTCTAATTAGTGTCCATTGTTACGCCGGCACGTAAACACGTCAACTTGATATGTTTGAATTACTACGAGTTTACCTAGTCGGAAAACGAGAGCGACGATCGAGGATCCAGCGACAAGACATGCCACTCAAAGCCGATTATCCTAACCCCCATATTGAGTAGAAATAAGAAGGCTTGATATGAAGTAAAACATGTATTCTACAAGCATCCAGAAATTACGAGGTCCAAATCCAGAAGAGAATCACGATCCCGGACTAGGGATCCGGGACCGAGTCCTGGTCCAGGTCATAAAACGTTACAGATAATGCGTATTTATACATTTTGGTCGAATAAGAACCGGCGTCAAAGTCTGTGACATAGACAGTTAAGACGACCAATAGGAAACAACATTTGAAGTGACATTGATAGTCAGGACAACCGATAAGAAACAACATTGGAGCACGTGACACTGTTGTCTAGGACGACCATAAAATTGACCAGTAGGAATTAACCAATAGGAACTGACCAATAATGCTCTTAGGATATTGGATGAATATCCTAACAACATTCTTCTCTCATCTGTCTCCATTTCTCGACGTATTGTGTTTTTTTCCATTGGCCTTGATGGTTCCAAGCGAGGACTTGTTTTGTGTGATACAGTTAGTTAGATGTTTTCCTCAATATGTTTCCTCAAACACTTTCAATGCCCTTTACTTATTTCTTCTTCCACTGGAATGTGATTTGTTCTCTCCCACTGAAGACTGCTATTGTAGTGAACGAGAACACAGGTGAGGCAACCGAATTGCATTTAACGAAAATTACAGAGTGACTCAGTAAAATCGGAAAACCATATCGTAAATCGTCAATTTGCAAAATATCAGTTCATCATATCGAACTGGAATGTTCCTGTTGCAAAACATCAATCCATTGTCACCATTCATGCGTTTCATACAAATTCCATTGTGTTCTAACTCTTCCTCATTTCTTGATCTTCCCCCATCTTCTGCTGCCAGACATTACGTTGACGCTCACGTCATATACTACTTATAAGTAGCTCACACCACATGTCACCTAAAATTCAAAAGCAAGCATCAAATTTATCGCTCCATATGGATTCACTGTGTGTATTAATGAATAGATATCTTATTGTAATACTGTTTCTGATGTTCGTTATTATTTGTTCAGTAGAATATAAAGCAATATTAATTACTAATAATTGAGAATGATTTTATTTACAAAATTACCTTGATATGTTGAAACGGATGCCTCAATCATAGAAGTAATAAATAAGGCTCACAGACTCGTTCAAAGTAAAGACAGGTGTTAGGCAAAGTTACTTACTCTCACCCTTTCTCTTTCTGTTCTGGTGATCGACCGCACTATGAAGACATCAAAGACATCAGGAGAAAAGCATGGTATACAGTGCACAGTCAAGGTGCAGCTGGACGATTTGGACTTCACAGATGATCTGGCTCTTCTATCTCA
The DNA here is from genome assembly GCA_944470395.2 of Schistosoma turkestanicum. Classification (NCBI taxonomy): domain Eukaryota; kingdom Metazoa; phylum Platyhelminthes; class Trematoda; order Strigeidida; family Schistosomatidae; genus Schistosoma; species Schistosoma turkestanicum. Next base: position 80,360,306 of record OX103971.1, on the reverse strand, counting down.
CACGTAACAACAAATGCTAGAAAAGATTACTAGTGTAGTAGCTGCCTGTGCTACAGCACGTCTCAATGTACCAAAGGGTAAAAGCAAGACTACGAGATACAACACAACATATACCAACCAAACCACTCTTGATGGAGGTTCCGTGGACGACGTTAATATCTTTACGTATCTTGGGAGCATCGTCGACAACCAAGGTGGATCCGATGCAGATGTGAGGGCACGAATCGGCAAAACAAGGACAGCATTTCTACAACTGAACAATAGTTGTCGACAAACACCAAAGCCGTAATTTTCAATACAAATGTAAAGATAGTTCTAATGCATTGCGGGCAGAAACTTGGAGAACTACGAAAGCCATCATCCGGAAGATACAAGTGTTCATTAACTGCTGTCTTGAGAAAATACTTCGGATTCGCTGACCAGACACTGTCAGCAACGATCTACTGTGGGAAAGAACAAACTAGATTCCAGCGGAGGAGGAAATCAGGAAAAACCGTTGAAAGTGGATAGAACATACTTTCAGGAAAGCACTTGACTGCGTCACAGGACAAGCCGTCATCTGGAATCCCTAGGGCTAGCGGATAAGAAGAAGACCAAGGAACTCATTAGTCTGTTGATTCGAGACAGCAAGTAAGTAAGTAATTAAGTAATTAAGTAAGTTACTTTTCAATTTATCTTCATCCTTCTGCCTTAACCATTTCCTTATATACTCCTATTTTTCGCCTCATTCTCTTATGTATCTCTCTTTGTATGCTCGGTATAGACTGTGGAAGCACAACAACACCAACGGAATTTAAGAATATTTAACTGGATACAATCTAAATCGCTGCCTAATTTAAAAACAAATTCACCACTAACCAATATTGATTCCATCATGAAAGAGACTTGTTCACGAGCGAACTCTCTCAACTTATTAACTGATTATTCTTCATTCGAACATACGCATGAACAAATTATGATATCATCAGAAAATTTATTAAAATCTAATCAAGATTTGAATATTTTCAAAAGATCATCACATCATCATACATTAGCCCAGAATATTAACACTTCACTCGTAGATAAAGCTAAACATGACCTACATTGGTTAAATAAACCATTGCCTAAAGGATGGATACAGCTGCAAGATTTACCACATAGTGGATTTCCACATGAAACCATTGGAACACACAGTCATATGATATTAGGATCAAGAAGTCTACCATTATTATTACTAGTGAATAAACCAATTGGAAATTGTGAAAAACCCGCCAATTCTAATTTCACTCTTTCATCAACCAACAATTCGCATGCATTTCGTAGTTTACATGTGAACAGTGTTCAATTGAAACCGATTATGGAAGTTGATTCTGGTCCGTCAAGTTTTCATGAATCACTTGCTAATCATACTACTGCTACTAATACTACTACTAATAATAATAATGATATGAATAAAAGTGACAATCATTCAAATGTCAATTATTCTATTGAACAGAATCATGAAGAAAAGGTGAATCATTCTAGTAGACAATCAAAAGATTCTGTAACATTGAATCATAAAAGTATGGAATTTCTCTCCAATTCCAAACATATTTTATGCAGGTCAGTTTTATGCAATGTTGTTGTTGGTGTTTTTTGAGTCAATTCAAGTGATTTTTCTTTTGAAACCATGAATCGATCATTGTTAGACCACCATTAGAAACCTGGAAGCACTGAAAGACGTCCGGTTCGTCCTGGAATGGGACTCATCAGTGGCAGTGCGCATCCATGACTCCTGCACCTCGCAGGATTAGAACACAGGACCTTCGGTATTGTAGGCGAACGCCTAACCATTGGACCACTGAGCCGGTATCTAACGGTGTTGATGTCTAACTTGATCAATTCACGGAGTCGCGCAACCTCATACACAGTCTTCTGTAGTTACTGTCTACACCCGATGGTTAGGCGTTCGTCTACGATACCATAGGTCCTGGGTTCGAATCCTGCCAGGTGCAGGAGTCGTGGATGCGCACTGCCACTGATGAGTCCCATACCAGGACGAAACGGCCGTCTTTCAGTGCTTCCAGGTTTCTAATGGTGGTCTAACACTGATCGATACATGGTTTCAAAAATGTGTAACTTAACAATCTTCACAACCCCGTAATTTCAAGCGATTGTTTGATTTATTTCTCTTGTGTTACAATTTTAATGTAATAAAGCTCATTACATAATGATTAGTTAAACTAACAGTAGTTTGGTTGCGATACTGGATCAGTCAATGTTAGAGCATCGTTAGAAACCCTGGAAGAAAACTAGACGGCTGTTTCCTACTTGTTTACGGGACTCACAAGTAGTGCGCATGTAATGATCTCGGCAAGGATTGAACTCAGGATCTTTGGTCTTGCATGAGAATGCCTAACCCTCTAGTCCACCGAGCTGGCACAATCCAGCGGTGTTAATCTCATAATTGATTCAATTTTTACAAAATAACTGTCCAGTACTTACCTACTTAATTACGCCTGTTAACCCCCAACGGAACACAGGCCATCAACCAGTTTTCTCCAACCAACTCTATCCTGGGCTTCCCTTTCCAGTTCTTTCAACTGTTGTTCATTCTTATCATGCCTATCCCTAATCCTCGTCCTAATATGTTCTTTGGCCTTTCCGTTTTCCTTTGAGCTTGAGATTTCTGATGGAGGGCTTTTCTTGTGATTAAGCTGGGTGCTTTCTTGTTAGGATATTCATCCAATATCCTAAGAGAATTATTGGTCAGTTTTATGGTCGTCCTAGAAAACAGTGTCACGTGCTCCAATGTTGTTTCTCATCGGTTGTCCTGACTATCAATGTCACTTCAAATGTTACTTCCTATTAGTCGTTCTAACTATCAATGTCACAGAATTCGATGCTGTTTCTTATTCGACCAAAATGTATGTATGTATACGTATTATCTGAAAGGTTTTATGGTCAGGACCTGGAATCGGTTCCGGATCCGTAGTCCAGGATCGTGATTCTCTTCTGGACTCGGACCTAGCACTTTCTGAGTGATTGTAGAATACATGTTTTACTTCATATCAAGTCTTCTTATTTCTACTCAATATGGGGGTTGGGATAATCGGCTTTGAGTAGCATGTCGTGTCGCTGGATCCTCGATCGTCGCTCTCGTTTTCCGACTAGGTAAACTCGTAGTAATTCAAACATATCAAATTGACGTGTTTACGTAAAGGCGTAACATTTCTGCAGTGTTTGTCCTATCCACATCCAGCTCTTCTTTCTGTTTTCTTCCTCCACTGGAATCTGGTTTTTTCTCTCCTACAGTAGATTCTTGCTGATGTTGCCTGGCCAACGAATCCAAAATATTGTGCATAGACAACTGTTAATGAATACATCTATCTTCTGGATGATGGCTTTCATAGTTCTCCAGGTTTCTGCTTCTTACGGTAGAATTGTTTCTAATATTAGCCTAACATTGATACGATTTGACAAAACAAACAATTTCAGCAAAGATTTTTTTATGATTCAATGTAATCGAAACATGGAATATTAAAAATTGTTTTCTTTTTTTAAGATACTGGAGCAGTAGTGGAGTAATTCAGGTAGATAATTTGTGGTGGAGTTTCATTCTTTCAGCTAGAGATGTTCTTCTTCTTCTGAATTACGCCATCATCAGTAAGTAGCACAATAAACTTCAGAGAGATGAAGTGAACTATTCGAAATTTCCCACATAAAATTGTATTGGGTTCATCACTTAGTCGATAAATGCGAACGAGGCAATGAACCAGCGTCCAGTTAGGCCAACTTGAATCCTAAGCTGAAGTAAAAAGGCTTTGTAAGCGTAGAGAGTATATTCTACAAACACCCAGCAATCACAGTACAATCAAGCATACAACTCTCGTTTATTTATACATCATAGAAATGTCCTTGGGACAGTTATGATAATAGCACACTAAAATACAGAGCAGCCAATCACAGCCATGGATTTCGCTGGTGAGAAATGAAATCTCAAGGTCAACTGATCAGCCTATGCTGGCAAACGTAGAATCCAAAATATTATTATTATTGTTTATGCTTCTACTACCTCTACTACTATGGAACTTGAATTGACACTCCGATCTCTATGGGCTAATGTGGTATAGCCATTTGAACTGATGTACGTACGTGCGAAGTTCTACTATGTAGCTGACTGAAGTATTTTCCTTTCATAGATCACACTATCAGAAGCCTGCTTTGACTTTTATTTGATATATGTAAAAATATATGCGCCTAATTCTAAATAAAGGAAAAATTAAATTTGTCCGTCACTTAGTCGATAAACGCGAACGAGACTTTTACCAGCATCCAGGTAGGCTACCTTGAATCGGAGGCTGAAGTAAAAAGGCTTTGTAAGAGTAGAAAGTATATTCTACAAACACCCAGCAATCACAATACACAATTAAGCATACAACTCTCGTTTATTTATGCATCGTAGAGACGTCCTTGAGACAGTTACGAAAATAGCACACTAAAATACAGAGCAGCCAATCACAGCCACGGATTTTGCTGGTGAGAAATGAAATCTCAAGGTCAACTGATCAGCCTATGCTGGCAAACGTAGAATCCAAAATAAGGCATTTAATAAGCGATTTTTGGGGATCTAACATCCCCAACAAATTGATCGTTGTTGTTGACCTGAAACCGTTTATTTTTTTTAGCTAAAAATGACTATAATTTGTTACTTATTTGACAAACTGAGTATGATTGTCGTCTCATTCGCTTTTATACAAACAAACCAAACCATACTACACCATCAGTGTCATTAATGGCCACTAATAAATTACTTTGTACTTCTACTACTAACAAGTTAATTAATAACCGCAAAAAATTACAATGTCATTAATAATAATAATTAGATTAGATTAGATAAGATAAAAGAGTAGAGGAGAGCATCATCCACTCTCTCAACTAATTAAATCATGTCCTCTGTTTAAATCGGTTGGCAAAATCGGTTGCTCTTTAAAAAAACAAATGTCAATTTTTATGAATGTAATGTTGTATAATTTTTATTTGACTAATTATTTATTGTAAGTAAAACTTCTGTTTGGTTGAATAAAACAAGAGAAATATGAGAAACAGTTTATAATAATGATGATAATAATAAAAATGAATTTTGCATTGAAATGTCATCCATGTGTATACACACACATCTACATATAAATATTTGAAGAAATTCGAAACTAATTGAGTCGCATAAATAATGAAACTACTTTTCATTAAAATGAGTTATTATCATAATTAAGAATCTAAATGAAACAAACTGTTAAAAACCAATTAAAAAGGTTCATGTCGACCAAATTGTAATAATAATTTAGTAAGTAAAAGAAGGCGGCGTCATTGGTAATGGATTTTTCCTCAAAAATCTAATAAAGTGTTCATATATACTTAAGAAAAAAAACACTGTTTTTGAATTCCTTTTGGTGAATAGTTATCCTGCTTGATGTTGCATACTTTCATGAATGGTTTATGATTGATATACATTTGTGAAAATGGTACCCTTCAAGTATATGTTGGAAATGTGTTATTGTCAAGTCAGTCGCTAGCAATTCTTTTCTGAATGTGTTATACTATGTATGCCCCGTTAGAGTGGGATTTAATCTGTTTGAGAAAGATGGAAGTGGTGCTTATCTGACATTTACGAACCGCCGCAATATGGTTCCAACAGCTATGTTTGATGCGTCAATCACGACGGCTAGAGGCGTTTGGCTTTTTCGTCGTACTAACATCGTCTTCTCATCTAGCGTACACGCTTAGCGTTCTGAAATATCTATACAGTTTCTGCTGACAGATAGAATGTGCGGGAATTTCCTCGCAAAATGTCTATTCACTGTTGTAATGTAGTTACGCAGTTTACTAGCTCAAGGAATAGTCGTGATTTTTTTATGATTCAGGCTACGGATAATAATGAATAACTGCAATTTCTGACAGAAGTGGTGTGATGCCATGAGAATTTATCAATATGACCTAGGTATTACAATGATCGTTTTACAAACTGACACTTCTCAAAGCTAACAGTAACGCCATGTTCTTGTAGTTTTGTAGACAACTCTCTCAGCTGTTGTCAGTCAGTCAGTCAGTTGCAATGTGGAACTTCGTACGTACGTACATAAAAGCATGTTACCATACCACATTAACACAAAGACGCAACTTTCATTTCAAATCCCGTAGTGGTGGAGATAGTAGAAGTATAAGTGGCAGCTACAACCTTGACGTGGTGGTCATGCTTGCCTATCGTGATGACCCAACCGAGCTATATTGGCTGGAACATATGTTCCTGAAGGTTCCACCGTGCCAGGCAGGTCGATTTCAGAACGATCAGACTAAAAGCAGCTACTCAAGGTCTGATGGCGAAGACGTACTGCTGACTGTAGAGAGGTGTGACAGCAGTAAGGTGTTTCCCTCGGACAACCAGAATCTGCAGTGATGCTGTATTCTCACAAGGCAGGAAGGGATTAGAAAAGGTTGACCCTAAAAATACCACATCTCACCTTAACTCATGGATTTCCGTCTCTGTCGGTAAGGACTGCCCACTAAGGGCTTTTAAGAGTGGAGCTAATACTCAAAAATCTTTCATAAAAAGGCAGTGCGTGATCGGCCTCAAGCATTTGTCCGTTGGGCTTTGCGGCCACTATCCCAGGTCGCTCTAACCGACGCTAATCCTATTTCCTTTTCAGCTTCCTCAAGAAGTACCTTTCCACGGTGTGGAAGCGACACCCGTAACAGCACATAAGATAAAAATCGGTCACAATCAAACCTTTCCAACACTCTCTTAGTTGTTGTAGATGTTCTTCTGCTGTAGCATTAGCCACTAGTATGTCAACGATTTATACATATACCTCTGATAAACGTTCCACGACCTGGTCGATGAATCACTGGAAGTTTTAAGCTGCATTAGAGCTAATACAAAGAGCATTCGTAAAAATTGAAATATTTCGAATGAAGTGATAAGAAAATGCAAAAAGTAGAAATAAATTTCATTAAAAAAAATAATTATTATCCTAATTAAGAACCTAAAAAACGAAAACCCAAAACCAATTAAAGATTCATATTTTCATTTTTTACATGTCATTGTGATTTATCATTTCGTTCGTAAAATACCATCAGTTATTCTGAGTGCATCATTTCGATTTCAGTTAAAATGAATTACTTATGGAGATTTGTTGAGTTTCAATGAAATTATGTATCGATCACCATTGATTAACTTTGTGAAGAAATTCTCAGAGTTTTACTGACAAGCCATGTGACCAGTAGAGGTCAACCGTGTAAGGCAGTTAGTTATTCAACTCAGAGAATGGATAAAGCTTGTGAAATATCTTAGATTGATCAAGGTTAGAGAACGATGTCGTTGGATTTCTTTCTGCTCAGTGGTCTAGAGGTCACGCACGGGATCAAAGGTGCTGGGTTCGATTCTATGGTGCGAGAGTCATGGCGAGTCGTACTACTACTAATCAGTTCCATACTAGTTAGAAACGGCCATCCAGTGCCCTCAGGTTCCTATTGGTGATCTATCAATGTTCGCTTCATAATAAAATGTACTGCACTAAATCAGGTGTTTTTCTTGTAGATAAAACATTTTGATCATCTGAATTTTCAGGAGTTGAACTTTTGTCGGGAGGTTCGTTCGTTCACTTGGGATATGCCGATAACATAGCTTTAACTCGTGAAGACTCTGATAAAATGCAGTCTCCTTACTACCCTAAACAAAAATGCAACGATGTTTGGGATGTGATTCTCTTCGTCGAAAAACTAAATGTTGCTTCCGGATTGGGTTCTGTCGACACATGAAATAGTGATAGGAAGTGAAACATCTGAGCGCGTTGATCACTTCACTTATGTTGCACGTCACATCAAAGCTGATAGTATGGTGTGCCACGAAATTTCAGCTCGGATACAGAAGACTCGAGTAGCTGTCAACAATTTTCGTCATACATGGCGTAGGAAAGATATCTGTCTGCTAACCAAAGGACGAGTCTACTGCACGGCAGTTCGCTTCGTCCTACTATATGGATGCGAAACATGGCCGGTAAGAGTTGAGGATATTCTTAGATTACTAGTCTTCGATCATAGGTGTATCTGAAGCACTGCTCGTATATCGTGGGAAAACCGAGTAAGCAATGCTGTCGTTTGCAAATGAGTACTAGGTAGGGATGGCAAGTTAGTTGTTGAAGTAGTGAAACTTCATCAGTTGAGGCGGTTGGGACATGTGTTACGTATGGCCAACCACAGACTGCCTCGTCGAGCTATGTTCTGCGATGTAGGAACAGGTTGGAAGAAAGTTAGGGGCGATCAAAGCAAAACATAGCACAAAGACATGAAGCAGATTGAGTCGTGTTTGTAAATGTAGACTACCTGGTTGGGGTCCGCGAGACGAAATTCTTCGATGGTTAGAGATCTTGAAAGACATGGTTCGAAATCGTTTGCCATGGCGCAGTTGCATTCATTCATTGTGTTCTCTCAAATCTTAATATTTTGAATTCCACCTCACCTTTATCCTTCTGTTCTTAGGTTTATTTCACAGGATTATACTCCTTGAATAATATCTTCAAACACTAATCTTTCCAATTATTGTTTATGCTTCTACTACCTCTACTACTATGGAACTTGAATTGACACTCCGATCTCTATGGGCTAATGTGGTATAGCCATTTGAACTGATGTACGTACGTGCGAAGTTCTACTATGTAGCTGACTGAAGTATTTTCCTTTCATAGATCACACTATCAGAAGCCTGCTTTGACTTTAATTTGATATATGTAAAAATATATGCGCCTAATTCTTAATTAAGGAAAAATTAAATTTGTCCGTCACTTAGTCGATAAACGCGAACGAGACATTTACCAGCATCCAGGTAGGCTACCTTGAATCCGAGGCTGAAGTAAAAAGGCTTTGTAAGAGTAGAAAGTATATTCTACAAACACCCTGCAATCACAGTACAATCAAGCATACAACTCTCGTTTATTTATGCATCATAGAGACGTCCTTGAGACAGTTAAGAAAATAGCACACTAAAATACACAGCAGCCAATCACAGCCACGGATTTCGCTGGTGAGAAATGAAATCTCAAGGTCAACTGATCAGCCTATGCTGGCAAACGTCGAATCCAAAATAAGGCATTTATCAAGCGAGTTCAGGGGATCTAAAATCCCCAACAAAATTTCAATATGGTTTAGTTTCGTTTTCGACAATTAATCGTATGTGAGTATGTATCTATTTGAATGAAATTGATTAAAATTTAACAAATTTGAATTTCCCGTTAATTCAAATCATAACCATTCAACTTTCCAATATATAAATTACATTTCAAATAATTAATTAATTAATTAACACCTTCGAAATTAATTATCTCTCATTGGATTAACCTAATGTTTAGTTAGTATAAACTAGCCTGTGATTGGTCAATCCGAACAAATGACCCAGTAGCAGTTAAACTGTTCATAATTCTTCTTGGTTAAATAAAAAGGGGTTAATCTACAGTTGATTACCTACCTACGCTGTTAATACCTTCCTGAATGAAACTGATTATGACAAATGTTTACTAGAAATTGTGTTCTCAGTTGTGGTGGAGCTGTGGATGTGGTTTGGTTGTGGAGTTTTCATCACTGTTCTTGTTGTTCTTCTTCTGAACTACACCATCATTATCAATAGCCCAAACTTCGGAAGTGAAGTATTCGAAATTTTCCATGTGTTTGACCCCTGAGCTTGTTCAACTAACCTCAGTCACTTTACAAAAAAGACATACGATTTTCCCTTTTATGATGCTTGTAGACAAGAAACTAATGGATTGTATTACTTAATAGTTGAGAAATAACCAATAATTATCAACAAAATAAATTGTTCAGACTGTGAAAAAACACACTACATCGGACACAGTGGATGGATGTCCTATTCAACTTCGCTGGCGTGAACACCAATTAGCACTTAAATGCCAAGTTGTTTCTTCTTCTTCTTATATCAATACATACGGACAACTATGAATATTGAAACCATCAATCAGTCCAATCAACCAATCAATCATTGTTAGACCAACATTCACTTCACTTCACTTTTGCCTGTTACCCCCAATGGAGCATAGGCCGCCCACCAGTTTTCTACAACCAACTCTGTCCTCAGCTTCCCTCTCCAGTTCTGTCCAATGTTTGTTCATTCCTCTCATATCTTTCTCTATTTCTCGGCGTAGTGTGTTCCTTGGCCTTCCTCTTTTCCTTTTGCCTTGAGGGTTCCATGTGAGGGCTTGTCTCGTGACGCAGTTAGGTGCTTTTCGTAGTGTGTGTCCTATCCACCACTTCCACCGCTTCTTCCTGACTTCCTCCTCCACTGGAATCTGGTTTGTTCTCTCCCACAGTTCGTTGTTGCTGATGGTGTCTGGCCAACGAATACGAAGTATTTTGCGTAGACAACTGTTAATAAACATTTGTATCTTCTGAATGATGGCTTTGGTAGTTCTCCATGTTTCCGCTCCATACAGTAGAACTGTCTTCACATTTGTATTGAAAATCCTTATTTTGGTTTTGTTTGAAAGTTGTTTGGAGTTCCAGATATTTTTCATTTGTAGAAATGCAGCCCTCGCTTTGCCAATGCGCCCTCACATCTACGTCCGATCCACCTTTCTCGTCGATGCTGCTGCCCAGATATGTGAAGGTGTTAACGTCCTCCTAGGTATCTCCATTAAGCGTGATTCGGTTGGTGCATGTTGTGTTGCATCGGAGAATTTTGCTTTTTCCTCTATGTATGTTGAGACCTACTGCTGCAGAGGCTGCTGCTACACTGGTCGTCTTCTCTTGCATTTGTTGTTGAGTGTGCGATAGAAGAGCCAAGTCATCTGCGAAGTCCAGATCGTCCAGCTGCGTCCTAACTGTCCAGTTGATACCGTGCTTCCCTCCAGATGTTGACGTCTTCATAATCCAGTCGATGACCAGGAGAAAGAGAAAAGGTGAGAGTAAGCAACCTTGCCTCACACCGGTCTTCACCTCGAAAGAGTCGGTTAGGTGTCCTCCGTGCACGATTTTGCAGTTGAATCCATCATAAGAATTCCGTATGATGTTGACTATTTTCTCAGGCACACCGTAGTGTCGAAGAAGCCTCCACAGTGTTTTCCTATCCACGCTATCAAATGCTTTCTCGTAGTCGATGAAGTTGATGTAGAGTGGTGAGTTCCATTCAATTGATTGTTCCACAATCATCCGTAATGTAGCGATTTGGTCAGTACACGACCGATCCTTACGAAATCCGGCCTGTTGATCTCGAAGTTGGGCGTCTATGAAGTCCTTCATTTTGTTTAACAATACCCTGTTGAGGACTTTGCCTGGTATTGAAAGAAGAGTGATGCCTGTGTAGTTCTCACACTTGCTGAGATCGCCTTTCTTTGGTATTTTGATCAGGTATCCTTCTTTCCAATCTGATGGTACTTGTTTCTCATCCCAAATCTTCTTGAAGAGAATGTAAAATATTTTCGCAGTTGCTTCTACATCTGCTTTCAATGCCTCTGCTGGAATGTTGTCTGGTCCTGCTTCTTTGCCGTTCTTGATTTGTCTGATGGCCATACTGATCTCCTCAATCGTAGGTGCGCCAATATTAATTGGGAGGTCTTTGGATGGTGCTTCGATGTTGGGTGTGTTCAGTGGAGCTGGTCGATTCAATAGTTCCTTAAAGTGCTCTACCCACCTGTTTCGCTGTTGTTCAGTGTTGCTGATTACTTTGCCTTCCTTACTTTTCACTGGTCGTTCTGGTTTACGATAGTTTCCGGCGAGCTTCTTTGTTGTATCGTACAATTGTCACATGTTTCCGTCTCTTGCAGCCTTTTCCGCCGTCATTGCTAGATCTTCCACATATTTTCGTTTGTCAGCTCTGATGCTCTTCTTCACTTCTCTGTTTGCTTCTGTATACTCGGCTTGCGCCTTAACTTTCTCTGCTCTTGTTCGGCTGACATTGATTGCTGCTTTCTTGTTCCTCCTTTCTTCAATTTTTGAGAGAGTATCAACAGAGATCCATTCCTTGTGATGCTGCTTCTTGCGACCAAGGACCTCCTGACATGTTGAAGTGATTGCCTCCTTAATCCCTTCCAATTGTTCTCCAATGTTGCTTCCTCTTCATTGAGTAGATCCTGAAAGGCCTGGAACCTATTGGTGAGGGCTATCTTGAATTCGTTGAGTTTTACGGTATCCCGAAGAAAGGCCGTATTATACTTGTGTGATGTTGTCTGCCCCGTTGTCCAGTGCTTCTTTAGCTTCAATCTCATTTTGGCGATCAGCAAGTGGTGATCTGAAGCTATATCAGCTCCTCTCTTGGTTCTCACATCCTCCATGGTCCTTCTGAACTTTTTGTTGATACAGATATGGTCAATTTGGTTTTGAGTAGTGTGCTCCGGTGAAATCCATGTGGCTTTGTGAATGCGTTTGTGCGGGAATATTGTGCCACCGATGACCAGTTTGTTGAAGGCACATAGGTTTGCAAATCTCTCACCATTTTCGTTCCTTTCTCCCAGTCCATGTCGTCCCATGATGTCTTCATATCCAATGTTGTCCATTCCAACCTTGGCATTCAGGTCTCCCATAAGAATCGTCAAATCCTTTGGTGAACATTTCTCGACGATTGACTGCAGCCTTTCGTAGAATTGATCTTTGTCGTCGTCATTGTAGTCATTGGTAGGTGCATAACATTGGATGACGTTCATTGTAATGTCCTCTTTCTTTGTTTTGAAGGATGCTTTAATGATCCTCGGCGCATGAGATTCCCATCCTATCAGTGCCTTTTGTGCATGTTTGGACAGCATCAGTGCAACTCCTTGTGTATGTGAAGCGTTTTCCTCTTCATGACCAGAGTATAACAGCAGTTCCCCTGAAGCAAGTCTCAGTTGTCCTACCTGTGTCCAATGCGTTTCACTGATGCCGAGCACCTCGAGGTTGTATCTTCTCATTTCTGCCGCAACTTGAAATAGTCTTCCAGTCTCCCACAATGTACGAACGTTCCATGTACCTAAAAAATGGTTGCTCTGGTTGTCAGAAGAGGCATCGGCCCCGTGACTTCCGAGGGAACTCGGCTTTCATCACGAGACGTCATAATTCATCTTCCAACTCCCAGGGCAGAGTTAAAATTGTTTGAATAATTTTTTCTGGTTAGCGTTTTTTTGGCAAGTTAGTTTTTGACGGAATGGGGTCGCCAACCCCATGTCCAACCCTCCTCCTTCATCCGGGCTTGAGACCGGCAGTAGCCCCTAAGGTTCTACTAGCGGAGTATAGACCACCATTAGAAACCTGTAAACACTGGCCGGTCATTTCCTTCTGGTTTGGGACTCATCAGCACTGCTCTCATCCACCATTGTGCACCGGCCCAGTGGTCCCGTGGTTAGGCGTTAGCGCACAAGACTGGAGGCTCTGGGTTCGAATCCTGCGAACTACAGGCTACCAATCATAAGTGGAAGAATTCGAATTGACAATTAGGATAACAAAGAAAAAAATGGTTATATAATCCAATGTAACATTTATCATGAATGTTATAGTATATGTGATTTGAATAAAGTTTTCGTTTGACTTCTGTCAATGTTTTATTGTTCGGATCTTATGTAATTTCATCAGAATTCTAAAATCTACTCCATCTAGTGCCTTCCTTTCCAGTTCTATCCAACTGTTGCTCATTTTCCTCATTTCTGTCTGTATTTTTCGAAGCAATGTGTGTTCTTTGCTCTTCCTCTTTTCCGTTGGCCTTGAGGATTCCAAGTGAGGGTCTGACTTGGGATAATACAGTTGGGTGCTTTCATCAATGTGTGTCTTATCCACTTCCTGCGCTTCTTTCTGATTTTTTCCTCCACTGGAATCTGGTTTGTTCTCTATCACGGTAGGTTGTTAGTGATAATCTCTGACCGAAGGATCCCAAGTATTTTGCGCAGATAACTGTAAGTGGACGCATGAATCTTCTGGATAATGGCGATACGTTTTAACTATGTAATATTAATAGTCATCTCAAATTATAGATTTGCCAATTCTACTGATATTCCAAACGTTGTGATTGATTTATCAATGGAAGTTGTGAGTTCAATTAATTGAATACAAGATTTTGTTACTCCCCAGAAGGATAGAATATATATATATATATATATATTTCAACTAGAGTTGTATGGATCATTGATTTACGCACTTAAATCATGAATCAACCATTGTTAGACCACCATTAGAAACCTGGAAGCACTCGACCGCCATTTCTTCCCGACATGGGACTTATCAGTGGCAGTGCGTATCTACGACTCCTGCTACGACTCTCAGGATTCAAACCAAAAACCTTCTGTCTGGAGCACACGAACACCTAACCTCTAGACTACTGAACTAGTCGGCATCCCAACGGTGTTCATATCTACTATAACTCTGGCCAATCTAGGTATTTCACTTGACCTGTAAGTGCTGCGCCTATAACCGACAGGATTGAACTCTACAGGTCACGTCTATATATCTATATTTATGTATAGTTTCATTTGTTTGCTTTTTTTTTCTCCTTTACAGAGATCAAAAACTCCGTTATCATTATCCATTACGATCGACAATGATCAATACATCCAATACATTATCAACAACAACACATCAACAATTAATTCGTAGTTATGATTTAGAAACACATTTAAATTATCATGATACATTTCGTAAATTGCGTAATGCACATAAAGATTTATGTTACAGTGTATTTAGTGATACTGAACTGTTAACTGGTAAATTCACCATTACATCAACTGATGATTCAGCTATTGACAGTGGTGAAGATGATGATTTTCACAGTTCCATAGATTCATTATATAATATAAAAAATTATTTAATCAAATCATCAAGTATAAAAACCAATAATTTAATTAATAGTATTAATAATAATAATAACGATAATAACAATAACAATCATGAAGATATTAGTAATAATAATCATAATCTTGTTAATAAATTGAAAATGAAACCAAACTTGTCAGGCAATGATTTAAACAAACAATTGACTCCATTGAATATTGAAATGAAAAAATTGAATGTTGAAAACGTGGATGAAAATGAGAAGACAGTTGTTCTATGTGATGATGATAAACAGAAAAGTACTGAATGCAGCAATGATGCAATACTACAGGTAAGTATATCATTTTACTATTTTCTACACGTTATAATAATGATTAAAATGTACCATAATTGTCTCTTTTTTTTTAAAAAAAATAACGTAGATTTTGAATTATGGGGTTGTGGAGATTGTTACGTTACTTTTCGAAATCATAAATCAAACAATGTTAAACTACCATTAGAAACCTAGAAACATTGGACTGCCTTTTTGTCCTGGTATGCGACTGGCTTCGTGAAGAGATTCTCAGAGTTCTAATTAGAAGTTGTGGCTAGTGGAGTTCATCCTTGTTCGGGTGGTGTAAAGCAGTGCACAGCAAAGACAGTGGTCAAGGTTGTGAAAGGCCGGGGATTGATTGGAGTTAGATTTTAACACCGGGTCAGTGGTTCGGAGGTCAGGTGTTCGTGCGCTCAAGCCTGAACGTCCTGGGTTTGATCCTCACAAGTTGCAGGAGTCCTAGGTTCAGCCTTCTGATGAATACCGTACCAGGACGAAACAGCCGTCTTTCAGTGCTTCCAAGTTTCTAATGGTAGCAATCTAACTATGATTGATTCATGATTATATACTTTGATTCGAAATACTGGAATTAATCAACTTTGTAGAATTTAGTTACTTGTACATGTTGTACTGGCTTTGTGGTTAAACTCCGCACATTATTCTACAAATTGCTCCTAAGAATGACTATCACTCTACTTGCTTCGACACGAACAACCAGTTTGCGTAAATTGGTCAAATATATATATAATTTCATTGATACTAAGCATTTATCACAACTGTGTACACTACTCAGTACTTCTTTAGGTAGTACACTCCATTCTCAGAGATGGTTTTGTACCCTAATGGTTACATCTTAGGTTCGGAAACTGAGTGGAGCGGGTTGAAAACCCCCATGAGAATACCAGTTCCCCCAATTATTATAGATAGTTCTTCAAGATCTAGGGTTTTCTGTTGACTAACTCCAGACTCTTAACATGTCAGTAGACCAAGCAAAGTGTTAGGATATTCATCCAATATCCTAAGAGAAGTATTGGTCAATTCCTATTGGTTAATTTCTACTGGTAAATTTTATGATCGTACTAGATATCGATGTCACGTACTCCAATGTTTTTTCTGATTGGTCGTCCTGAATTTCAATATCACTCCAGTTGTTGTTTCCTGTTGGTCGTCTTAATGTCACAGACTTCGATGCTGTTTCCTATTCGACCTCAATGTATAAATACGCGTTATCTGTAACATTCTGTGACCCACACCCGGATCCCTAGTCCGGGATACTGATTCTCTCCTGGACTCTGACCTCGTACTTTCTGGATGTTTGTAGAATACAAGTTCTACTTTATAGCAATTCTTCTTCTTTTACTCAATGGGGGTTTGGGATTATTGGATTAGAGTAGCCTGTCGTGTCGCCGAATCCACGATCCTCGCTCTCGTTTTCCGACTAAGGTAAACTCGTAATAATTTAAGCATATCAACTGATATGTTTACGTACATGCAGTCAGTCAGTCGTTTGCAACGTAGAACTTCGTACGGATGTACACCAGTTCAGGTTGCCATACCACATCAGCACAGAGACGCAAATGTTCAATCAAATCTCATAGTGATAGAGATAGTAGAGGTATTAATGGTGATGAAGAAGACTAGGGTGTGAAGATATTATTCAAGAAGTATAATTCAGTGAGATAAGGTTAGAAAGACAAAGCTAGAGGTGCTGACGAATCCAGAAGATTAGGATTTGAGAGAGCACAACGAATGAATGCACTTGCGCCATTGCAAACGATTCTGAGCCCTGTCATTTAAGGTCTCTAACCATTGGTGACTTTCGTCTCGCGGACCGCAACCACGTAGCCTACATCTACCAACATGACTCAGTCCACTTGTTAGTGACTTCATGGATTTGTGCCATGTTTTGGTCTGGCCGCCCCTAACTTTCTTCCAACCTACTCCTACACTATAAAACATCACTCGTCGAGGCAGTCGGTGGTTAGCCATACGTAACACATGTCCCAACCACCTCTAAGCTTGATGTCAGGAGTGGGATTCGAACCCACGCCCACAAAGTGGACGTACATGCATAAAACACTAAGTATCCTATTTATTAATTCATGAATAAGCACTAAGTTTTAAAATATATAAACTGATTAGCGATAATTGTTTTAAAAATTATTCAATGAAATGTAGATGATCGATTATTTGAAACACAATCAACAATTAAACTAAAATACACCAGAATCTAATTAAATGCAACTAATTAAGCCTCCGTTTGTTCAGAATTCATATTTTATCATAATACCATGTGCCCAATCAATAACAATTGAAATGTGTTTTACCATTGTGTATTACATACAATATTTTATAGAATCTCAATCCATCAACGGATTTGAACAATGTTTCCGAATGTAGAAAACACTTGTTGGTTTGTAAATCAGCGGAAAATTCTTCTAACACTGTAACACATTTCGCCAATGATTCACAGTGTAATTTGAAACTGATTGCTCCACCTCCTGTGGTGATCTATCGGAGAAGATTTCAAAAGCTTACATCGAAACGAATGTCAAAATTAACTGATCGACAGGTAAAGTAAAGATTTTCATGTTTGAAATTAAAAATACTATCACCTTTTTTAATTTATTAGTTGCTTTGAGAAAGTTTGGTTGTCTGTAATGATGTTTCACAATGAGGAATGTTATAGCTATTAAAAAAGGGTTGTGGTGTGTGCTACTTATACGAACGATATAAGTAGTATAAGAAGGGACGTGAAAGAAGTCTCACGGTCAGAAGAGGAAAACGGAAAGCAAATGGAGCAAAAGCAAGAAGTAAATGGAGTACCAACAGGAAGTAAAGGAAGCAACAGCAGGAGTGGAAGAAGGCTGGGGCGTTGGGCCGCTTCGTCCTGGTATAGGACTCACCAGTGGCAGTGCGCATCCACGACCCCTGCACCCAGCAGGATTCGAACCCAGGACCCTCGGTATTGTACGCGAACGCCCTAACCGTCAGACCACTAACTTGATCAAATTCAGTAAAATAAAATAAAAAAACTAACAATGTTACTTTATGAATAGAGAAATGAGAAGACATATTTTGTGAGATAGTACCATTTCGTGCTTTCTCGTCTGTCACATACAAGCAACAGGTTATTTATGTAAATACAGTTTTGAAGATAAAGTCGAAATTTCTTATTTAGCATGACATTCACTCACTAGAACCATGGTAAACAAAGGTCAACATACAGTTGTTTTTGAACACCACATAAAGTTGGACTTCTCCGACCAATCAAGATAGCTTCGAGTAGTTTCAGTGTGTGTATGGGTTTTGATGATATATCACAACTCTAAAAGCTGATTTTCGGTCAATTTGATGACCACTCATCATCATTAGATGTTTTGCAATAGACGAGGCTGAGTTTCTTGATCGATTTTGAGATGACGGGCTAGGTGGATGAATCATGGATTTGATTAACCATTTTGGAATATGTTCCCCCATGCTGTCTTCCAATCGGCGATGTTACTTTATGCTTTCAATGAAATTAATCATTGTTTACTCTACTACATAACCAACCATTTGATAGAATTATGAGTTGTTTTTTTTTTAAAAATTTTCCACCAAAAAACACAGACAATATTCAAGCCTTGTTTGCTTTTCATTCAATAGTAGTTCAATAGTCAATAAACGATTTAATTTTTTTGAATTTTTTTTACCTCTTGTTGATCGGTTCATGGTTTCAAAAATGTGTAACGTAACAATCTTCACAACCCCGTAATGCAAATCACCTGTGCTCACTAGTGACTAGCTTCGTGAGGAATCTTCTCCGAGTTCTAGTGGGAAGACGTGACCAGTGAAGTTCAACCTGTTCGGGTGTAGACAGTGTCTACCGAAGACTGTGTATGAGGTTGCGCAACTCCGTGAATTTGATCAAGTTAGACATTAACACCGTTAGGTACCGGCTCAGTGGTCTAACGGTTAGGGCGTTCGCGCACAATACCGAAGGTCCTGGGTTCGAATCCTGTGGGGTGCAGGAGTCGTGGATGCGCACTGCTGAGGAGTCCCGTACCAGGACGAAACGGCCGTCCAGTGCTTCCAGGTTTCTAATGGTGGTCTAACATTGATCGGTTCATGGTATCAAAAATGTGTAAGATATATTTATTGTAAAATGAATAATCATTACAAAAATGTTTTTGTTTTTTTTCTTAGAAAATACAATTTGTAACAAGGTTATTATCTTGATTGTTGTTATTGTTGTTGTAATAACAGTTGTGTGAACAGTTGCACTTGTGTTTCCTTGTTTTCAACGTACATACATATATATATAGATAGATAGATTTAAAACACACAATAATTATTCTTTAAATGTTTTAATCGACAATTAATTACAGAGGAAGGATGCTTGCTTCTTTCTGTGTTCTAATATTGTAAAATTAATCGGGAAAATTGATTTACAACCTACCAACCAACCAACCAGATGATGATGACAGACAATAAAATTTTTGAAACCATATGGAATTAGTGTTGGTTGGTGTTGTTGGGTTGTTGGGTTGTTTTCTATTGTTTCAGTCTTGAAAAACACACATTTTTTGTGCATTAACCTACATGATAGTTGGATATATTGAACATTGAACAGAATTAAATAATTGTTTTTATTAAAATCTGATTTAATTTCTCAAAAAAGGAAAACAAAACGCAGCCAATTGATAATATCGTTTATTCAAAGAAAAGAAGGGATAGAAACATTGAACATTATTTTATTATTCGTTGCATATTGATTATTGAACGCCGCCAATTTTAAATTTTAATTATTTTGTTTGTTTTTTTTTTGAATTTTAATTCTGGTCGTAATAATTCTTATTAAACTGAAAATTATTAATTAGTTGAACCAACAATCATTTGGAGTTTACGTTTCAGTGAGTCTTTTCAATTTCATATACAACAAAGGTAAATTATACATATATATAGCGCTAAAGTCAGAATTTTCCATACAAATGTCAAGACAGCAGCTCTCTTGTACGGGACGGAAGTTCGGAGGAC
Organism: Schistosoma turkestanicum; assembly: GCA_944470395.2. Lineage (NCBI taxonomy): Eukaryota > Metazoa > Platyhelminthes > Trematoda > Strigeidida > Schistosomatidae > Schistosoma > Schistosoma turkestanicum. The sequence goes on along the minus strand of OX103971.1, from coordinate 80,340,226 downwards.
TGCGAAATCTATCATCCCGATGATACAAATATTATCTAAGCAAGATATTGAGGATCCGTTGGCTAGATACTATTAGCACCAACCTACTTACTGTAGGAGGGAATAGACCAGATTCCAGTGGAGGAGGAAATCAGGAAGAAGTGCTTAAAATGGATAAGACATACACACACACTGAAGAAAGTATCACCCATCTGCCGGACAAGACAAACCCTTACTTGGAATCCTCAAAATCAAACGAAAAGAGGAAGGCGAAGGAACACATTATGTGAAGAGTGAAGAACAACAGTAAGACTAAACTGCAAAGGAAAGCTCAAGACAAAGTAGGTTGGAGAATGTTCGTCAGCGGCCTATGCTCTATTAGGTTAACAGGCTTAGGTAAGTAAGAGTGGGAAAGTGAGGCAGAGAGAGTGAGAGAGAGACCGAAATTCGGAGACTGCTTTTTTCACAGTTTAAACTTAAAAAGTGGTTAAAATTATTCCCTATTAAACATTAAAAATTTTGTCTAACCAAATTATTGTTTTTGAAAAACATTTTTTTATATAGAAATCTTCAAATTGTAATAATTTCGATGAAATAAAATCATCGGTGAATAAGACTGAGAATATGCTAAGTACTGCTACGATTGTTGATAGTCGTCAATTGACTAATACAGAAGAGAAACATTCCAGTATAACTTCTAACAACAATACAGAGAAAGTTTTACAGCACACTGATTTAATCTCATCCAATCAACAACCACTTCTTACATGTTCATCATCCTTATTGAATCCTACTACAATTGAGAAACAGTCACAAATTGGCAAACTTGACAATAATCCTACAGGCAAATCGTTATTTTTCCGATCGAAACAATTTCCCACTAGTAAACTATTATCGCCGTCTCATAATACCAAGTTACGATTATCACAATTGGATAGTAGTAATACTACTACAACAAGTATTCCAACTTCATCATTAACTGCTTCATGTTCAAATGCTATAAAAAGTTTTGTACATGAAAAATCCATGTCTAAATTGAATTGTATCTCGGCATCGATGACAGTGAAAACCTCAGTAACAACCACAACAACAACAAATCATGTCAGTAGTAAGTCGACCAACAACAACAACAACAACAACATAGTAACCTCTCCTGAAATACGTCATCTTAAACATAGTCTAGTGAAATCTTCTGTCAACAACACATCAACTAATCTCAAAGATATGAAAACCAATTCAAAATCATCTCCAACATCACCAACTTCATTTAAAACGAACACTTCTTCTTCTTCCGCTTCTTCTAATGGTATTTTCTCATCATCTTCATCATCAATGCTTATTGATAATAAGACGAATTCAACTGAGAAAATTCCAAAGACTTCAATCGGTTTATGTTCGTCAACAAACACTACAACTGTGATCGATTCATTGAAAAAAATCAATAAAATGATGAGTAGCAGTAGTAAACCGAAAGTTCACTCTGAAAAACTACATCGACGTACTACACTCGGTGGTAATCATGCATCAATCGAATGTGATAAAACCATACCTTCCACAGGAATACCACCGCCTATTCCACCACGTACAACATCACGATCACAAACATATCAAGGTAAAATGGTCATATTAAAACCGAAATGTCTTAGTGTCACAAATAGTCCTTATACATCGATAAAAGATTCTGTTGATTATTCAACAAACAATCATGTAAAGAATCATGCATCACTTTTAAATTCTTTAAAAAATGAAAATGAAAAATTCAATAATATTCATCAAACACAAAATGAATCATCTTTGAATGAATTGAATATTGTGAATAATGACACTCATTCATTGTTATCTTTAACTCCACAATGGAAACGTTTAAATCATTCAAAAATAGTCACAACTAGTGGAACAACTCATAAACGTTCTACAGAAGAACATTCATTGATTAAATCACCAATTACTTCAGCATTAACAGCATCAGTGATCAGTTTGTCAACATGTGATGACAATGTTTTATTGAATTCGTCAACTCATACTACTAACAAAATTAATGAACAGTATAAAAATTCACACCAAATAAATTCGATGGAATTAATTAATGATGGCCAAAATGAACTAGGTGGATTAATCTACCCAGTGAATTATGCCATGAATTATTATAATCGAACAATAGATAATACTGATTTTCATGCACAGTTAAATACTACCACTACAATAACAACATCAATTACACCGATAGAAGGAGATAATAGATTAACGGAAACTTCACAACTACAACATCAACAAAAATCCCCATCATCATCATCATCATCGCATTTACACAAACAATCCTACCATTCTTATTCGCATTATCCTTACATTCAAAGTCAACATTCTCAACATACACATCATCATGTTCATCATAATCATCATCCTCATCCCACACATCATTCTCATTCACACCAACAGCATCAATCACAGCCACATTTGCATTATTCTCAACAATCACAACTTTTTCATCAACCTTTCAATATGAATTCATTACATCATCCAGTCAATAATAATTGTAATCATACTACTACTACTACTACTACTACTACTACTACTACTACTACTACTACTTATAATCATAATAATAGTAATACAATACAATGTAGTACAATGCCAGACAATGTAATTCACACTAAACATACATTATCAATGCATACAATGATGAATAAAAAACTACCAACGTCACTGTTAAATTATCAGAAAAATAATAGTTTATTAAATAAAACAAAAGCTGGTTTGTTTTAATATATATATATATATATATATATATATATATATATATATATATTGAACAGTTTGTATTCTCAATGATCAATTTTCATAAATAAAAAATATGTATGCAATGTATAATAATAAATAGGCAATATTATGTAATATTTTGCATGAGTCTGTCTCCCCTCGCCCCTTTGTTATTGAACAGAAGGAAGGAAGTTTGTTGTATACAAACGTTGATAAGTCAGAAAAATGATTTCAGAGAAAATTTATCTCCTGTGTGTTCTTTTCTGATCTGTTTTGTTTGTTTGTTCATTGTTTTGGGGTTTTGGGGCATTTTGATTTTCTGTTATGATTATTATCTTTTGTTCATTTTCACTTTATCGATTAATTCAACTTTATTGACAAAAGGTCTGCGGGATCTGTTTGATAATTAATTCTATAGTGAGTGTATTAACTATATTGCGTTACGTATACTTACTTGTACAAGGTTGACTATGTGTATGTATGTAATCTCATGTACAGTAAATAAAACATAATTGTAATAATAACGCTAATAGAAAAGAATACAAATGAGAAAATTAAACTGATCCGGTAAAAATTGTATATTTTTCTGTTGATAAGTGAGTTTTTAAATGGAGACATTTAGATTACAAATGAAATTCAACTTATTTTCAATTAGAGGAGTGATGGAGATCAGCCTTTTTACACACACTGAAATCATCACTGTTAGATCACCACCATTTTAATAAACGTTGAAGCACTCACTGAAAGACGGCCGTTTATTGCTGGTATGGGACTCATCAGTGTATCCACTAGCGGGAAAAGGATTGATTCATGAGTTCCATGTATATAAAAACAATGATCCCCGCAGATCTCGAAAAACTGTACAATGTGCTCACTAGTCAATGGGCTTCGTGAGAAAATTCTCAGAGTTCCGGGGAGAAGACATGACCAGTGGAGTTTAACCCTGTCAGGTGTAGGCAGTAACTACCAAATACAATTGGGTGAGGTCGTGCAAAATCTCTAGATTGATCAGTGTTAGGCGTAAACACCTTTGGATACCGGCTAGCTCAGTAGTTCAGAGGTTAGGTGTTCACTCGCAAGATTGTAGGTAATGAGTTCGGATTCTGCGAGTAACAGGAGTCGTGGCTGGGCCCTCCCACTGATGAGTCACATACCATGACGAAACAGCCGTCTCTCAGTCTTTCCAGGTTTATGATGGTGATCTCACAATGTTCGATTCATGATTTCAATGTTTTCAAATACAACTTCTAAATAAAATATGTATACATTGATTAATAATACACATCGGTGTGTGTTTCTTGTAATATTTTAACCACAGTATTACTGAACAGGGACAACAATCGGTAGACGACTTTATACCAACCAGGCTGTCAGGTACGTGGCAACGTGGGCAGTCTCCTTGTTTCTCCTGTAAACAAATGTAACATAACCCTAAACAATTGAGAGGGTGAATTTGTATAAATTGTGCATTTATATTATTTATTACTGAATCAGATACTTAAACGGCAAATTACTCAGAGAGATTGCATTATTTTATGGCAAATACACCATTCACAATGAAAATAAAGAACTAGAGTAAGAAATAAACAATAGTTTATTGGATATCATGAATCGATCAATGTTAGAGCACCAGTATAAACCTGAAAGCACTGAAAGACAGCCGTTTCGTCCTGGTATGGAACTGAATCATCAGCGGCAGTCCCACTGCTCGCAGGATTCAAACCCAGGAGCTTCGGTCTTGCACGAGAACGCCTAATCCCTGGCTGTGCTCTTTCGTTCACACTTGATGGCCACTGACATATTCCTTTCACTACCACACACCACTGATCATATTACATACAATATGATAAACCTTGTCC
>OX103971.1:80276922-80335132 GCA_944470395.2 Schistosoma turkestanicum | reverse complement strand
AAATTCTTCATGTTATGCTCGTTAATTCATATGCTTGAATGCTATTCCGAGTTCACCTTAGTCGGTAAACGAAAGTGAAGACAAATGATCCAGTTACACGATAGGCTATTCTAATCGGTTGTCCCAGCCCCGGCTAACTATATCAAGAAGTCTTGATAGGATGTAGGAAGTGTATTCTACAAGCACTAAGAAACTATGAGGTTCAAAAGCACACAAATCGAATTTATTTATACATGACAGAAAGAGTCACAAAAATAGCCTGCTAAAATAACACATCCACCAATGACAGTTAAGGATTTCTCGGGCGGGAAAGGTAGTCTCAAGGTCAATTGCTCAGCCCATGCGTGAAACCATCAAATCAAAAATTTAGGACCTTAATCAAGTGTGTTCTGGGGATGGAACTTCGCCAACACTTCATTACAGAGTAATTGAGATTATCGAATTTCATAGCAATCATCAACCACCTTTAGGAACCTGAGGAGCACTTCTTGACAGCCGTTTCGTCTTATGATATGGGACGACTCATTCACGACACATACTATGATGCTTTCACATTTCTAATGGTCGATTTATAATTTCAACGCAGTTCACACAGGAGACCCTTATTCTAGATGCTGTCCGTCATTAGGGCGTTCCTAAAATCTTATAAGAAAGAACATTCTCATTGGAATTCAAAGCTACACAATTCAGTCTCACACTGGAAATCATTATCATTGAGTTTCTTTGGCTGCGGACTGATTTCTTTTAAAGTTGTGATGAATAAATCGACTGATTACTGTGAGAAAAAATGACCGTTCACTGTTTGTCTAATCTTTCTATATATATATATATATATATATATATATACTACCGGTTCACCTGTCTTCCTGATATCAACTGGTACTTTTTCACCTTATACGTATAGTGAGTGACGTAATCTCTATTACAGTTATAACCGTTGGCTCATAACAAATGCTCATGTATATATATACTATCGAATCAAGCCTGATCATGATCTCATTGCAACAGTCTTGTTCACTTATAATCTGTCAGCCATATTTTCACAAATGCAGAATCTTTCTTTTAGGATATTCATCCAATATCCTAAGAGAATTATTGGTCAGTTCCTATTGGTTAATTCCTACTGGTCAATTTTATGATCGTCCTAGATATCAATGTCACGTACTCCAATGTTGTTTCTTATTGGTTGTCCTGACTATCAATGTCACTTCAAATGTTGTTTCCTATTGGTCGTTTTAACTGTCAATGTCACAGACTTTGACGCCGTTTCTTATTCGACCAAAATGTATAAATACGCATTATTTGTAACGTTTTATGACCAGGACCCGGTTCCGGTACCGGATTCCTAGACCGGGATCTCGATTCTCTTCTGGACTTGGACCTCGTACTTTCCGCATGCTTGTAGAATACAGGTTCTACTTCATATCAAGTATTTTCTTCTTATTTTCACTCAATATGGGGGTTGGGATAATCGGATTTGAGTAGCATGTCGTGTCACCGGATCCTCGTTCCTCGCTCTTGTTTTCCGACTAGGTAAACTCGTAATAGTTCAAGTATATCAAGTTGACGTGTTTACGTGCAGGCGTAACACTTTCATAATAAAAAATTCTCATCAGAACAAACGCATTATTTTACTGTAACTATTGGCATTCTTATTTTTTGTTTCTGATTGCACATATGCAGTTATAAATAATAAGTCAGTCAATCAATAAATCAATCGATCGATCAATCAATCAATAAATAATTCGTTCGACTTGATTACAGAGTTTCATTTGGAGTTGGTTTCGCATGTTTCATAAGCACATACACACACACATGGACAAGAAGAGGGATAAAGAGGTTGGTTTATTGTCAAACCGTGATGAAAAGTAAGGGAGAGAGAGAGAGAGAGAAGAGAGCAGTACAATGAAAATCATTTACAAAAAAGAAAAACAAAACGAATCATTTTTTTCACATTTGCTTCCAATGTGAAATGGAAAGATTGAAGAAAATCTCTTGTCAATTGTATGTGTCACATTTGATAGGTAGGTAGGTAGGTAGGTAGGTGCCTGCTCATAACGGGACGAAGCTGTTGGTGAAAAAAGGCAAGAGAAAGGTGGAGACAGAGTGCTGACAGTGTGTGTGTCTGTGTGTCTGTCTGTGTCTGTGTGTGTCTGAGTGATCATGAATGACATTCAACAATGCAAGAAATACTATTTGTATTCACTTGAATTTGAGATGGAGCAGTTTTGTTTGGATGATAATTACAGAAAAGATAACATGAAATAAAACCGACTATTTTAAAATTAAAAAAAAAACCACTCGGGAAAAAAATTTGAGAGAGACAGAAGAGAGCGAGAAAAATCGACAAATCAAAAAGGAAAAGGAAAAACGAAACGTTTGAACATTGAACAAACAAACACACACACATATATATATATGCAAATATGAAACGATAAATTTTGGTTTTTGTTTTGTTAGTTATCTGGTTAGAATGATGATCCAATGCGGTGTGCTGTTGTTTGAATTGAAGTACAATTGAAGTAGTAGAAACTGGGTACTGACTGCATTCTGTAATGAGCATTTACATACACCCATACACACTCGCACTCACACACACATGTAGACACGTAGACACGAAACCATGTGTACATGAGATAGAAATGTGGCTGTGTTTTCATTGTGAAAAAGTACACCATTGTCAAAACTTGTAGAACTCCTGATTGAAGAAGATTGTGTTATTATTTATTTAATGCGTGTTTTGTCACATCACAGGTTAATAAAAAAAAAATGAAGAAGTTGACGACTATTCACAGTTAAAAATCTATAAGATTAGAAAAAAAAGAAGAGAACAGAAATGAAAGGCATGAAATTATTTAGTGTACGTAGTCTAAAATAATAATAAACACTATAAGCAATAACCTACTGTGGTGGGAGAGGGCAAATCAGATTCCAACAGAGGAAGAAGTGTATAGGACACATAGTGTGAACGAAGTGGTCAACTTCGTTACAGCAAAAGCTCTCACTTGGAATCCTCCAGGTCAAAGGGAAAGAGGAAGATAGACATCAGAAGAATTAACAACGATTGGATAGAACTAGAAACGAAGGCTCAGGAAAGAGAGTAAGTACGTTGGAGAATGCTGATCGGCGGCATTCGCTCCATCGGGTGGTAGGTACCAGACGTAACTAAGTAAGGCTAAAATAATGTAGCGGAGAGTTATTACTCAAATGGATGCTTTCACATTTAGTGGAATAATCTAAATGTGAGTGGAGGATGATTGACTGAAAAAAAACAACGCTTGTTTAAAAATTTCCCTTTCTCTATGACATGATAAAAAAAACTTTTAATCGACTTTAAAAACAGACTAATAAAACTGGATAATGTATAAAACAGTGTAATGTGAGAAGCGGGTTTCATTCTGTTTCGCGAACTCATCTAACACTGAATGTACCTGTATCTATTTCCGAAATCGATTCAAACAACCAACACTCAAGGATTTTGATCTATGCGCGCTACTGTATTCAATCTATTTGACTTTTCAAATTGATGCTTGAATTTACTTTCGAAAAATCATCACTACAGTAGTAGTGTGGTACGAGCTACTTATAAGTAGTATATGACGTGAGTGTCAACGTAATGTCCGGCAGCAGAAGATGGGGGAAGATCAAGAAAGGAAGAGTGGGAACACAATGGAATTTGTATGAAACGCATGAATAGTTACAATGGATTGATGTTTTGCAACAGGAACAGTCCAGTTCGATATGATGAACTGATATTTTGCAAATTAACGATTTACGATATGGTTTTCCTATTTTACTGAGTAACTCTGTAATTTTCGTTAAATACAATCCGATTGCCCCACCTGTGTTCTCATTCACTATAGTGGTAGTAAGTAGATGAATTACTAGAAAGTAATCATTGAAATCATGAACCAGCCACTGTTAGAACACCACTGAAAACCTAGAAACACTTTGTCACACTCCACTTGAATGTGACAGCTAGTTAAGTTATCCACCAGAAAATAATGGATGGCGGATCGATCAAAGTCAAACATTAAACCGTAGGATGCTGACTCAATGGTCTAGGGCTGAGGGTTTAAAGTTCACATACAAGAGATCAAAAGTTCTAGGTTCCATTCCCTTGTGTGCCAGATCGTTGAATTCCCACTGTTCTGGAGTACCATACTAGATAGAACTGAACAGCTGCTTAATGCTTCTTCCAAGTTTTCAATAGTAATCGTACATCGCATGATAGATTCTAGGGATTTCTGAATTATTTAATCGAAATCATGAATCAATCAGTGTTAGATCACCACCATAAGAGGCCTGGAATCACTAGACGGCCATTTCGTGCTGATATGAGACTCATCAATAGCAGCGCTCATCCACGACTTCTGATTACTACTACCTTTGCTCACTAGCAACTAGCTCCGTAAGGGAGTCTCTCCAAGTTCTAGTGAGAAGTCATGACCAGCGGAGTTCAACCTTGTTCGGATGTGAAGCAGTGCTCACCAAAAACAGGGGATGAAGTTGTGCAAGATCGCTGATTGACCGAAGTAAGATATTACCACTGTCAGATACGTGCTCAGTATCACAGAGTTTAGGCTTTCGCGTGCAAGGTCGCAGGTCCTGGTTTCGAAACCCGTGATTAGTGGAAGTCGTGGATGATGCATACTGCTGAAGAGTTCCATACCAATACATAACGGCCGGTCAATGCTTCCAGGTTTTTTCTAATGGTAGTGGTCTAATATTGGTGTCAATTCATGATTTCAATGTAGTGAAGGAGAACACAGGTGGGGCAACCGGATTATCACTTCGGTCATTGTTCTTGCCCACTGGTCTGGAATGGGTACGGCATCTATCCAACGTGTAGCGTTTACTAGTTCCCGCTGTTGGGACACGGCGGCAGGCACACTCTCGACATATTGCGACGCCAACAACTGTGCCCCCGACTCTCCATCCATACTCGGCAGCGTACGGCGCAGCAACATCGTGAGCTCCACATCCAGCACCGACGGGTCACCATCAGCCGACAGCTTCGCCAACCGGAACCTCTGCGGCGCCTCCTCCCTGTCCACTGGGCTGTCGAACTCCGTCATCAGCCGCCCGATGACCGTCTCCCACGCCGTCTTTCCGGCGGCACCGTCCAGGCTGTCGTATACCGCTTATGCCTCACCTCCCCGCAGCGTCCCCAGCACCGCCAACTCCACCCTGGGCCCATTCACACCCACCAGCTCCACCGCGGCCTCATACTCCTACAGGAAGCTCCGCAAATCTCCGTCCTCCAACTCCTTCGGCCACAGGAGCTCCTTCCTTCGGGCAGGCAGCGACACCAAACGTACTTATAATAATAAAAATAATAATAATAATTAATTACAAAATCAACTCACTTTGAATATTAGTTCATCTTGTTTTATTCATTGATTTTTTACATTTTGATTGCTTCTTTTTATCCCTACTATCCGCATCTGCATCATCATCATCATCGTCCGCACCATCAACATCATCATTTTTATGTTGTAATATTGACGGTAATTTGATTTGTTTATCTTTTGTATTCAAATTCATTGGACAAGGTAGTTTATTTTGTAAATATTCATGTTGTTTTAATGATGTCGATGATGGCGGTGGCGGTGATGTGGTCGTCGTTGTTGTCGCCGCCGCCGCCGCCGCTGTTGTTTGTTGCGGCTGTTGTCCAATGGTCATTAAATTATTCACTGACAATTGATCATCTACACCACTGTTAGTTGATTCTTCTGAAAGTTTCGAAATTTCTTCATCATGCAATATGGTGGAATAATTATTGTTGTTACGATTTAATAATAATAATCCACTATTATTGTCATGATGATCATTAATAAGGTGTTTATGACATGTTGTACCACTACTACTAGTACCAATTAAATGACGACTACAATAATGTGGACATAATTTTACTGTTAGTTTTGATGATTGACACTCAGTACAACAACAACAAGTACCTGTATCAGTTGACGGTAAGAGATTACCGCTGACACTAGATGCATTATGTCCATGATGTCGTTTATGAAATGGTTGTAATGAGAATCTAGGTAAAATAAAACAAAATATAAGTATGTATATTACATTACGAGTAATAACTGTTGATTGAATCGTTTATGTTATCTTTTATATTAAACATATTCTAGTACTTACTTACCTACTTACTTACTTATGCTGTAGTGAAGGAGAACACAGGTGAGAGCAACCGATTTGTATTTAACGAAAATTACAGAGTTATTCAGTAAAATAGGAAAACCATATCGTAAATCGTTCATTTGCAAATCTTCAATCAATCATCAATCCATTGTCTGACATTTCACTGTTCATGCGTTTGTTTCATACAAATTCCATTGTGTTCCCACTCTTCTTCCTTTCTTGATCTTCCCCCATCTTCTGCTGCCAGACATTACGTTTACACTCACGCCATATACTACTTATAAGTAGCTCGCACCACAATGCCTGTTACCACCAACAGAGTATAGAACCACTGGCTAGCATTATTCAACTTACTTACTATAAACTAAGTCTTCTTTTTCAGTTCTATCCAATCGCTGTTTTTTATTCTCTTTTCATATCTGCCTCCAATTCATAGTAAAATGTGTTTTTCGGTCTTCCACTTTTCCTTTCTCATTGAGGATTCTAAGTGAGGACTTGTCTTATGATGCAGTTTGGTGCTTTTTTTAATGTATAACCTATCGACCTGTAGCGCCTTTTCTTGATTCCTTCCTGTGCAGGAATCTGGTTTGTTCTGTCGCATAGTAGGTTGTTGTTACTGATGGTATCTGGCCAACCGATTTTGAGAAATTTTGCGTAGATAACTGTTAATAAATACTTGTATCATCCAGATAATGGCTTTCGTGGTTCGCTAAATTTCCACCCCGTACGATAGAACTGTCTTGACATTCACTTGTATTGAACTATTAGGATATTCATCAAATATCTTAAAGAAATTATTTTGTAAGTCAAACTCTATTGGTCGATTCCTATTGGTCAATAGTTAAGGTCGTCCTAAACGATCATGTTCACATAGCGTCGTTATATGTTTCCTATTGGTTATATAATTCACAGTTGACCTAATTGTATAAATATGCATTGTCTGTAAAGTTTTAGGCTCCTTTTCCGGGTACTTGTAAACTACACTTTCTATGCCAATATCAACACTTTTTGATACTGTTAGTTGGGGCATTGGGACGCTGGGATTAGAATAGCGCCTATCGTGGATCAATGGATCACTTGTCTTAGCTCTTGTTTACCGACCGTAGGTGAACTCATAATAGCATTCAAGCATATCAATTTGATGAGTATAACATGAGAACATTCTGACATTTATCATTATTATATTGAATAAATTATTCCCTATTGTTTGCTAGTTATTTTGTTAATTTCGTTTACATTGTGTTACCATTCATTGTTACTGTGATAAAATAATTCATTTTATTTTAAAGAAACAATTCATTTTTCAATTACAGTTATGGAAATCATTATTGTTACACATGGAAATCATGAATCAATCATTGTTAGATCATCACCTTCAGGAACCCGTACGCAATGAACGGCCTAGATTGATCACAGAGTTAGACATCAACACCGTTGGATTCCAGCCCATTTTGGTCCAGCCAGGGCTTATGCATAACACGCGCATGATCGAAGGTCCCGGAGTAACAGGAGTTGTGGATACACACTGCCACCGATGAGACAGTCCCTGTCTTTGAGCGCTTCCAAGTTCCTATAGGTGGTGATCTATCAATCAAGTGATTCATGATTTCTATGTTTAACAATCAATTCAACTATTGTTGTTTGTTTTTTTTTCAACAAATAAATTCAATCAACCTACCGACGTTGTTTTCGTCCACCTCTACGTTTACTTATATGTGGATTATCTTTTCGCATCGCTTTAGTTTTATACAATTCAATTTGTGTATAAAGACGTTTCAGTTCACGCTACAATACAAGAAGAAGAAGAAGAAGAAGGAATGAATGAATGAATGAGTTATTGTTGAAATGACAAAAATTTACAAAAAATAAATAATTAAGTTCAAACTGTATCTACTATTGCATTAACTCTTGCTGTAGCCATCATCCTCAGGGGATACAGTCATTATCTCAAACCTGGATTAAAAGGAAGGAGGCTTAAGCATGAGGTTTGCAAACCTTATCTTGTAGAAAACATAACTGCGCGCCAAAAGAAATCTAACTCAGTCAGTCAGTCAGTCAGATGCAACGTAGAACTTTGTACGTAAGTACATCAGTTCATGTCGCCATACCACATCAGCACAGAGATGTAATTGTCAATTCAAATCCAATAGTAGTAGAGGTTGTAAAGGTATTAGAAATAATCGGAGAGGTTAGGATTAGAAGATATTATTCAAGAAGTATGATTCAGTGAGAAAAGTTTCGAAAGTCAAAACTAGAGGTGTTGAAGAATCGAGAAGATTAGGATTTGAGAGAACACAGAGAATAAATGTACCGGCGCCATCGCAAACGATTTTGAGCCATGTCATTCAAGGTCTCTAACCAATACTAATCGGGCCCAACGTTGCTTAACTTCGGTGATCGGACGAGAACCGGTGTTTTCAACGTGGTATGGTCGCCGACAAGAAGAATCATTTAAGTAACTATCAAAATAGTATGGGGTTTTTCGTCGTGTTATTTAAAGATATTTTGTAATAGACTTGTTAAACAGATGATGATGTTCTACACACACACTGAATACCAGTTTCAAAAAGCCAGTACACTGTTCAAAAATATCATTAATTTATAGTGTTATGGAGATCATTTGTCTATTATTGAAATCATTAGTAACTAGCTTCGTGAAGAAATTCTGAGAGTTCTAGTTGAAAAGTTGTGACCAATGGAGTTCAACCCTATCGGGTTTATGCTGTGAATTCGGTGAGATAGCGCGAAACCTTAGATTGATCAACATTAGACATTAATCCCGTTGGATGCCAGTCCACTGATCTAGAGATTAGGCCGAGTTTTAAACAACCACTGGATTAGTTATTCGAAATATGCATTACAGCGGGGAATTAATGAAATTATATATCAAACAGAGAACCAAAGAAAAGCGATAAACAATAATATGTTATTGCTTACAAGTACACAAGCAGTCTGCACTTAACGAGTCTTCAGTAGAAATAAATGATACGAATGGAATTTCAACTTTATCACCAAAGAGAGTAAGTAGTTGAGCGCGTAGACCACTTCACTTATCTGGAAAGTTTCATCGGTGCTGATGGCATAGTGGCGTGACGAAATCTCAGCACGGATACAGAAGGCTCGACTGGCTTTTACCAACTTGTGTCACTTATGGCGTAGGCGAGATATTTTCGTCTGTTAACAAAAGGATATCTCTGTTGATACTCTCGCAAAAATTGAAGAAAGGAGGAACAAGAAGGCAGCAATCAATGTCAGCCGAACAAGAGCAGAGAAAGTTAAGGCGCAAGCCGAGTATACAGAAGCAAACAGGGAAGTGAAGAAGAGCATCAGAGCTGACAAACGAAAATATGTGGAAGATCTAGCAATGACGGCGGAAAAGGCTGCAAGAGAAGGAAACATGAGACAATTGTACGAAACAACAAAGAAGCTCGCCGGGAACTATCGTAAACCAGAACGACCAGTGAAAAGCAAGGAAGGGAAAATAATCAGCAACACTGACGAACAGCGAAATAGGTGGGTGGAGCACTTTAAGGAACTATTGAATCGACCAGCTCCACTGAACACACCCAACATCGAAGCAGCATCCAAGGACCTCCCAATTAATATTGGCGCACCTACGATTGAGGAGATCAGTATAGCCATCAGACAAATCAAGAGCGGCAAAGCAGCAGGACCAGACAGCATTCCAGCAGAGGCAATGAAAGCAGATGTGGAAGCAACTGTGAAAATATTTCACATTCTCTTCAAGAAGATTTGGGATGAGGAACAAGTACCATCAGATTGGAAAGAAGGATACCTCATCAAAATACCAAAGAAAGGCGATCTCAGCAAGTGTGAGAACTACAGAGGCATCACTCTTCTTTCAATACCAGGCAAAGTCTTCAACAGAGTATTGTTAAACAGAATGAAGGACTTCGTAGACGCCCAACTTCGAGATCAACAGGCCGGATTTCGTAAGGATCGATCATGTACTGACCAAATTGCTACATTACGGATCATTGTGGAACAATCAATTGAATGGAACTCACCACTCTACATCAACTTCATCGACTACGAGAAAGCATTTGATAGCGTGGATAGGAAAACACTGTGGAGGCTTCTTCGACACTACGGTGTGCCTGAGAAAATAGTCAACATCATACGGAATTCTTATGATGGATTCAACTGCAAAATCGTGCACGGAGGTCAGCTGACAAACTCGTTTGAGGTGAAGACCGGTGTCAGGCAAGGCTGCTTGCTCTCACCCTTTCTCTTTCTCCTGGTCATCGACTGGATTATGAAGACGTCAACATCTGGAGGGAAGCACGGTATCAACTGGACAGTTAGGATTCAGCTGGACGATCTGGACTTCGCAGATGAACTGGCTCTTCTATCGCACACTCAACAACAAATGCAAGAGAAGACGACCAGTGTAGCAGCAGCCTCTGCAGCAGTAGGTCTCAACATACATAGAGGAAAAAGCAAAATTCTCCGATGCAACACAACATGCACCAACCGAATCACGCTTGATGGAGATACCTTGGAGGACGTTAACACCTTCACATATCTTGGCAGCATCATCGACGAGAAAGGTGGATCTGATGCGGATGTGAGGACGCGGATTGGCAAAGCGAGGGCTGCATTTCTACAGATGAAAAATATCTGGAACTCCAAACAACTTTCAACAAAAACCAAAATCACGATTTTCAATACAAATGTGAAGACAGTTCTACTGTATGGAGCGGAAACATGGAGAACTACCAAAGCCATCATTCAGAGGATACAAGTGTTTATTAACAGTTGTCTACGCAAAATACTTCGTATTCGTTGGCCAGACACCATCAGCAACAACGAACTGTGGGAGAGAACAAACCAGATTCCAGTGGAGGAGGAAATCAGGAAGAAGCGGTGGAAGTGGATAGGACATACACTACGAAAAGCACCCAACTGCGTCATAAGACAAGCCCTCACATGGAACCCTCAAGGCAAAAGGAAAAGAGGAAGGCCCAAGGAACACACTACGCCGAGAAATAGAGAAAGATATGAGAGGAATGAACAAACGTTGGACAGAACTGGAGAGGGAAGCCCAGGACAGAGTTGGTTGGAGAAAACTGGTGGGCGGCCTATGCTCCATTGGGGGTAACAGGCGTAAGTAAGTAAGTAAGTAACAAAAGGATGAGTTTACTGAGCAGCAGTTCGCTCCGTCCTATTTTATGGCTGTGAAACATGGCCGGTCAGAGTAGAAGATATTCGTAGGTTACTGGCTTTCGATCATAGACAGACGTCTTAGAAGCATTTCCCATTTATCCTGGCACCATTGATTAAGCAATGCTGCGCTTAAAAAAAGAGTATCACTGACTGCCCCGACAAGCTATGTTTTGTAGTGTAGGAGTAGGTTGGAAGAAAGTTAGGGGCGGCCAAACTAAAACATGGCAAAAATCCATGAAGTCACTGACAAGTGCACTGAGTCATGTCGGCAGTTGTCGACTACCTGGTTGGGGTCCGCGAGATGATAGTAATCTGTGTTTAGAGACCACTTTGAATGACATGGCACAACAATGGAATAGGTGCATCCATTCTATGTCTTCTCACAAATCCTAATCTTCTAAAATTCTTCGTCACCCCTATCTTTCTCTTGTTAAATTTACTTAACTGGATTATACTCTTTGAATCACATCTTCGAATCCTAATCTCTCCGATTACTTGTAAAACTTATACTACCTCTACTAATATGGGATTTGAATTGACAATTGCGTCTCTGTGCAACTGTGTTATGGCGATACGGACTGATTGATATATGTACGTACTAAAATCAACGTTGTACCTTAACTAACTGACTGACTAATTGATCTTTCTATAAACCGCACATCAAAATCCCTTCAAAAACAATGAAGTCAATCACTCACTGTTTTTATTATACTTAACCAGAGTATAACGAAAGTACATGAGCTCCTTATGACTGTTAGGATATTCATCCAATATCCTAAGAGAATTATTGGTCAAATCCTATTGGCCGATTTCTATTGGTCAAAATTATGTTCGTTATAACTGACAAAGTCAAATACTTCAATGTTGTTTCTTATTGGTTGTCCTGACTGTCAATGTCATTTCAAATGTTACTTCCTATTGGTCGTCTTAACTGTCAATGCCACAGAATTCGATGCTGTTTCCTATTCGACCAGAATGTATAAATACGCATTATCTTTAACATTTTATGACCACGACCAGGACCAGGGCTCGGTCCCGGATCCCTAGTCCGGGATCCGGATTCTCTTCTCGATTTGGACCTCGTGCTTTCTGGATGCTTGTAGAACACACGTTCTACTTCATATCATGTCTTCTTATTTTAACTAAATATGGGTGTTGTAATAATCGGATTTGAGTAACATGTCGCGTCACCGGATCCTCGCTCTCGTTTCCGACTAGGTAAACTCGTAATGGTTCAAGTATATCAAGTTGACGTGTTTACGTGCAGGCGTAACAATGAATATCTTCATTTGTCTGACATATGATCTACGTCAAAATCGATCAAATTGTTGAAACTTACAATGTAGAATTCGAACAAGAAAAAAAATCGGTATAAAATGATAATTTGTTAATTTAGCAAGTATCAAATTCCACTTTATAAATAAGAATAGTTCTTCTGTAGTGAAGGAGAACATAGGTGAGGGTAACCGAATAGTATTTATCGAAAATCACAGAGTTACTCAGTAAAATAGGAAAACCATATCGTAAACGGTTAGTTTGCAAATCTTCAATCCATCATCAATCCATTGTCCGACATTTCACTTATTCATGCATTTCATACAAATTCCATTGTGTTCCCACTCTTCCTTTCTTGATCTTCCCCCATCTTCTGCTGCCAGACATTACGTTGACACTCACGTCATATACTACTTATAAGTGGCGCGCAACACACTTCCATTATTGTTTTAGTAAAAAAAGTGATAATCACATTTTTCCTAATTGAAATTCAAAAACAAAAAGAATTCAACAACACTAGACTAACCCTGATTACTTCCGGATCCATATCGGCTAAATTCACATCAGCAATATCTAAATCACCATTTGAGACTAAATTCAATTTCCCACCACCAGTAGGTAGTAAATGTGGATCTCCTGGATAAGCAACACCAGGTGAACCACGTTGTCGATTTGTTGTATTACAGAAAGTTTTCGATGAACGACATAAAAATGTTACCTTAAATTAAGGAAATAAAAAGTGAATTGAAAAATGGAAAAAAACAATTTAAAAATTATTGTTATCTGAAAAAATGTTTGATCATTTTTCGTTTAGAGTTATAGAAATTAGTGTAGTTCAACCAACCTTGTTGTGAGTAGGCAATAACTACTAAAGACAAATGGATGAGGTCACGGAAAATCTCTAGATTGATCAGAGTTTTAATATTAAAACACGGTTGGATGGATGCAAGCTAGGTCGGTGGTCCAGAGGTTAAGCGTTCGTGTGCAAGACCGGAGGTTCTGGTTTTGAACCCTGTGAGGTGGAGGAGTCGTGGATGCGCACTGCCACTGATGAGCCCTATACTATGACGAAACGGCCGTCCTTCAATGCTTACACGTTTCTAATGGTGGTCTAACAATGATTGATTCCCTGATTTCGATGTATATATAATTTTATTATTGCAAAGTTTAATTCAAATGATTTATTCCAAATAATTCTCAGTGAAATCAATTCAATTCAATGAACGAGAACACAGGTGGGGCAACCGGATTGCATTTAACGAAAATTACAGAGTTACTCATTAAAATCGGAAAACCATATTGTAAATCGTTCATTTACAAAATATCAGTTCATCATATAGAACTGGACTGTTCCTGTTGCAAAACATCAATCCATTGTCACTATTCATGCGTTTCATACAAATTCCATTGTGTTCTAATTCTTCCTTTCTTGATCTTCCTCCATCTTCTGCTGCCAGACATTACGATGACACTCAGGTCATATACTACTTATAAGTAGCTCGCACCACACACATATTCTTGAAATTATGGATCGATCAATGTTAGACAACCATTATTATAAACCTGTAAGCACGGGATGGCCGTTTATAACTACTATGGGACTTGTCAGCATTGCATATTCACGACTCCCGTACACAGGGATAGAAACAATTAGCTTCTCGATCTTGCACCGAATACTTGACTTCTTAACCATTCTGTACAGGCATCTAACAGTGTCAATGTTTAACTTGAATGAATCCACGATGTTGTTGTGCTACCGTCATAATTTGAATTTACAGAAAGCTAGCTTCAGGTACACTCATCTTTTATTGTAGTTGGAAAAGCTTTGTTTATTTAATTTCTATGGAGAACTTTCTAGTGACTGGGTTTTAGATTCCATTTCGAACTTATTGCTTTAGTGGCTGCGTTGAACTTGAAGTAGGGCTCAGCATTTTATTAGTTTGCAATGACTCGGATATTTACAATAATCGAGTTTGTGATGAAGTAAATCTTCCCTTTGGCAGCAATAAGTAGTCAAATACAGATTTGGTTGGATGAATTTACTTCAAGCAACCGTTCATGTAGACAGACAGGAGAATACATAGCTTGAAAGCAAAGCGAAGCGAAATGGAAAAGGCCAGCAAGCCACCTCAATGTAATGAGGTATGACTAGTTATTTATAGTCTATTGAGGCACAGTTTTGGAGGTTTGCGTTTTTACACATTTGAAATCATTAATCAATCATCATTGTTAGACCACCATTAGAAACCTGGAAGCACTGGACGGCCGTTTCGTCCCAGTATGGGACTCCTCAGCAGTGCGCATCCACGACTCCTGCTACTCGCAGGATTCGAAACCGGGACCTTTGACATTGTAGGCGAACGCCTTACCATCGGACCACTGGGCCGGCATCCAACGGTGTTAATGTCTAACTCTGATTGACCTAGGGATTTTGCGCGACCTCACCCATTTGTCTTTGGTAGTAGTTACTGCCTACACCCGACAGGGTTGAACTCCAATGGTCACGTCTTCTCAACTAGAACTCCGAGAAGATTCCTCACGAAGCTAGTCACTAATGAGCACTGTTACGATATATTGAGGCACAGTTTTGGAGGTTTGAGTTTTTACACATTTGAAATCATTAATCAATCATCATGGATGCGCACTGCTGAGGAGTCCCATACTAGGACGAAACGGCTGTCTTTCAGTGCTTCCAGGTTTCTAATGGTGGTCTAACAATGAATAGTTAGGCAAGGTCCAAAGACAGTACAAGTCCTATGTGTGTAAGATACATTTCTGAAGGCTTTGCTTGTGAAAATCCCTCAATGTATTATACATTTGTAATATGTCATTAATAATTCCTTCAGCAGTACATTTTGTTAATCTGTTCAATTCTATTTCTGAGATGATAATATTTGTATTTTATTATCATAGTTTCTATTTCTTTTTAGCCATCACTGAGTTTCTTCTATGTTTCTTTCTGAACTACATTTATCTTGTTTAAGTCGATACTTAGTCATGGCGAGATAGACGTATTGATTTGTTCCTCTTTTGATTGTGTCGGTTGCTTGTATTGACTGGAAGTGTGCATTTTGATTGTGAATTGAAGCACCCTTCCAGAATAGGAAACACTCTGTGTTATAAAGCAACCAAATATTATCTGTCGAACGAATCTGATCTATCCACAAGCGATAGAATATCATTTATATGCTGTGGATTTGATGAACTGAACAATTGTTGAAGGAATAACCGAGTGGTAGTATTGTTTATAACCGTCATTTGCCCAAATCACTTTGTGTTTTGTTTTTAAACTAACTGCCCAGACAGTTATTCCTCAGTCCAATACATCAGTTTAAATCCTACACTGTTGACTCAACATAGAAGTACTATGTACTACACAAGTGGGTTTACATTGAGTCATCACAACATATCAGAAATAGTTTTCTTTTCTTTTCTACTCATTGTGATACTTCAAACATATGTATGATTATTAACATTTTATTGTTACTATTACTAATTTAAAGAATTAATCTTAGAAAAAACTTTGCGATGGTGGAGAAAACTTGTAGCTCAGGTGGATGATTGTGGTGGTGTTTGGTTCTCTGAGCTGGTTGTTTTGGTTGTGGAGCTTTCATTGTTCTTCTGAACAACATCATCAGCACAAACTCTAGATAGAAGTGAAGCATTCGAATTTCTTCACGTTCGACCTGTAGCTTGTTCTGCTAACCTCGATCTTGATTGGTTGCTGTTGACCTTTGACCTGTCGTCGTTTGCAACTTTGTTTTGATTGCATCCCACTTTTGATCTGTTTCTTGACCCTTTGTCACCTATGATTTTCCTGACATAGGATCAAGAAACAGATCAAAAGTGGGATGCAATCAAAACAAAGGTGCAAACAACAACAGATCGAAATACAACAGCAACCAATCAAGATCGAGGTTAGCAGAACAAGCTGCAGGTCAAACGTGAAGAAATTCGAATGCTTCACTTCTATCTGAAGTTTGTGCTGATGATGTTGTTCAGAAGAACAATGAAAGCTCCACAACCAAAACAACCAGCTCACAGAACCAAACACCACCACAGAAAAAACTTTCTTTACAAATATTCTTCAATTTGAAACAAAGAAATTTGTTATTCTAAATAACCTACCTTTGGTACAAATATTAATAACAGATTCACTGTTACAGTGATATGAGATCGTGCAAAATATAGAAGAAATATATAATCAGGATGAACACTGTACCAAATGAAATGTCTACAAATTAGTGAGGAAAAAAAAAGCATAAATAAGTTTTTTTAAAAATACACTAATTCAATAAAGTTTTCTGATGAATTTCAATCAATCAATGATTACTTACGTATGCCTGTTACCATTACTTGGGCACCATTAGGGGCTGCCAACCAGCATCCCCTAACCAAACACCCTGTTCTTCCACTCTCCTTTTCAGTTTTGCCCAGTTGCGATTCATTAGTTTCATGACTCTATCCAATTTAAGGTCCAATGTGTTCCTTGGTCTGCTTCTTTTCTTGTGACCTTTAGCATTCCAAGTGAGGGCTTGTCTCGTGATGTGTAGCTGAGTGCTTTCTATAGTGTGTGTCCTATTCACGTCCAACGCTTTGCCTAATTTTTTCTTCAGACGCAAGCTGGTTTTTTCTCTTCCCACATTAGATTGTTGCTGATGCTATTTGGCCAATAGATCACCAATATCTTGCGTACACAACAGTAAATAATTACGTAGATCTTTTGGATGATAAATTCGGTAGTTCTCCAAGTTTCCGTTCCATACAGTAATACTGTTTTGACATTTGTATTAAAAATTATGACTTTTGTGTTAGTGGGTAATTTGTTTTTGAGTTTCAGATGTTCTTGAGTTGTAGAGATGCAGCATTTACTCTGCTTATCCGTCCATTCATATCTGCATTAGGTATAGTTCGTTCAGTAGTACACAGTCACAAGTTCATCACAAATCAAACTGACCGATTTTTTAGGGATGTACTTGATATTTACATTACTAGATCAATGAATTTCGTTAATTAAGCAATCAATGCACACCTTCTATGCGGAAACTTGGAGAACCACCAAAGTCATCATCCAAAAGATACAAGTGTCTATTAACAAGATAAGATACTAAGGATCCGTTAGCCAGATGCCATCAGCAGAAGCATGCAGTGGGAGATAACAAAATCGATTCTGGATGAAGAAGAAATTTTGGAAAAGCGCTGGAGGTGGATGGAACATACATTATAGGAAGCAACCAACTACATCACGAGATAGGTCATAACTTGAAATCCTTAAGGCCGAAGGAAAAAGAAGTAGACCACGGAACTAATTTGACTTTCAATTGGATAGAGACATGATAAGAATCAATACTGTTTGGATATAAATGGGAAGGAAAACCCAAGGCAGAATCGTTTCGTCTCAGTATAGGACTTATCACCAGTGAACAACACCCCAAAAACTGGAATCGAACCCATTATCTTCAGGTTTGTGACTGAATGCATAACCTCTCGACTAATGAATCGGCAGCGAACTTTATTAAATCCCATCCATTATCTTCGGTTGATAAACGCCTCACATATGACTAGGATTAAACTCCACTGGTCACAGCTTCTCACTAGAACTCCGAGAATTTCCTCACGAACCTAGTCGCTAGTGAGTTGGTAATAATCATCATTATAGGGTCAACAGTTACAAGACCAAAGTTACTTGGTTCGATTTGCGTGTGCGGAGTCTGTGGATGCGCACCACTGATAGGACTCAAACTAGGACAGAAGGGTGGTCCGGTATTTCCAGGTTTCTAACTATGGTCTAACATTGATCGATTCATGACTTCAATAAATTTCAAAAATCTCCAAAACCCGATAATTAAAAGTTTATCATTGATAAGAATATACTTTAAGTTTGATTGTTGATTACAGTTCATTTGAAGTTCAGTTTGAAATAAACCAGTTCGATTTCACTGCTTACAAAAAGATCAAATTAACTTTTATTTTGGTGACGTGAACTTTCATTTGCTTTCACGTATTTTTTAACAACATCAAGTGACTACTAATGAGTAAGCATCTGTTGAACAACAAAAAAATAAACGCTTTCATCCTAAAACTAAACTCTGCAGTTCACTTTACAAGTTATACTGATTCACTGAACAGGATTTTAAATTTATTTTGATTAACTATCTATTAAAATTTTTGTAGTGATAAAAAAATTAAAAATTAAAATCTAGAATCTAATTCCATAAATCTGTTTAAAATCGTTTATAAATACGATTCAATAAAGAAAACTTCGGTCAAGACATAAGGACACACACATTGTGGAAATCACCAAACTGCTTTACAAGACAAGCCCTCATTAGGAATCTTCAAAGCCAATAGAAAAGAGGAAGACCACAGAACACATCACGTCGAGAAATGGAGACAGACATGAGAAGAATGAACAACAATTGAATAGAACTGGAAAAGAGGGCCCAAAAACAGAGTAGGTTGTATAATGCTGGTCGGCGGCCGATGCTCCACTAAGGGTAACAGGCGTAATTTAAAAAATTAAAAACATAAATTTGACTTATTTTTGTCTGGCTATAAACAATTAACCCTCAATTTATAAAATGGAGTTGGCATACTTGTAAATCAGAATCAGACCACAAAATAACAGACAATTAGTTACCATAATTAACATCAAAATTTATCCATAACTACCCGAAAGTTCATGAAATGATACATAGTACATACTAATATCTTTATCTACGTTTCTACTTCTAGGACTTTAAAATAATTCTCGATTTTAATCAATTCACATTACATAGTAAGCAATGTACTATGATGACAAATATTTTTGAACAAGACATAAAAATGTATTTTTTAAAAGTCTTTTGATTCAAAGAAGAATGTGTTAAAACACAGCATTTAATGTCTATATATTCAACGTCAAAATTTCAATAAAAAGTTATCTTTATCTCCACTGCTGTTCAATGTGATTTCTTAAAAAGTACCTTTACTACCTCTACTACTATTGGATTTGTATTGACAATTGCATCTCTGTGTGCTGATGTGGTATGGTAACATGAACTGATGTACTTACGTACGAAGTTCTACGTTGCATCTGACTGACTGACTGACTTAAAAAGTAGAATTCTTGCCACGATAATAATTTAGGTACGAATCAATCACATTTGGGTTGTAATCTCATTCGACTCCAAATCTGAACATCCAATTCTCATTGTAAATTATTATTTCTCATACTAATTTGTGAAACTCCCTTTAAACCTTAGCAAGTAGGTGACTATTCTCAAGGTCACTTCGTCATCGTTCACAGGTCATTTATGAATTACAGTTGTATTAAAAATGTTTTCGTTAACAAACAGACAATACTACTTACATGGTATTTCAAGCAGTATATACATAGTGTTTAATTATTAACCAAATAAAGTTTACTTACCTTAATAAATGTAAAAATCCAGATACGATCATTTCAATGATTAAAGCTACACCAATATATTGTGTTTCATTATACTCCGATGGTGCTGTTCGTACAAGTCGACAATAATGTATGCTAATAGCCAAGATGATAAATTCAGCTGAAAAAAGACACAAAACAGTAAACCAGTATTGAAAATCTAAAATTTTTCTAAACATTCAATTGCTTTCTCTAGTACATTTCAAATGAATTGTTTCGATCGATCATGTTCAAAAGAAGTACTTTTGTACATGCTTACGCCTGTCACCCCCAATGGAGTATAGGCACCCGACCAGCATTCTCTAACTCTGTCCTTGGCCTCCCTTTCTAATTATGTTCAATTGTCCGTCATTCTTCTCATGTCTCTCCATTTCTCGGTGTGATGTGTTCCTTAGACATTGAGGATTCCAGATAAGGGCTTGTCCTATGAAACAGTTTAGTGCTTTCCTCAATATGTTTCATATCCATTTCCAACAGTTCTTCCTGATTTATTCCTTCACTGGAATCTGGTTTATTCTTTCCCATAGTAGGTTGTTACTGATGGTGTCTGGCCAATGGGTGCAAAGTAATTTGCATAGACCACTGTTAATAAACACTTGTATCTTCAAGTTTCCGCCCGATACAGTGGAACTGTCTTGACCCTAGTATTGAAAATTCTGACTTTGGTGTTTGTCGACAGTTTTGAGTTCTAGATGTTCAACAGTAGAAATGCAGCCATTGTTTTTCCGATCCGCACCTACTTTGGTACATACTTCTAACTTAATCAAAGCATCTTTTGTAACTGGCGTATGAGTAAACAGCTACAAAAACAACCCAGTAAAAGACAATAAGGAAATATAAGTTGATCTGTTCTGAAGCATGTAGTTAATCAAATATGTATAAGGTCAAAGTTACTCGATAAAAAAGTACATGTCAATATAATGAGCCAATCAGAAGTGGCCATTTAGGAAGGCCATGTGATGATCATCAGTAGTGTCCTGAATAATGAATGAATATAATTGGTTGACAGAGTGGGTATTTCTGCTTATGATACGGGTAGCTAAAATAAACTTTCTCTTCTGCCCTCGCCTCCTCGATCAAAAAGCTCGTTTTTTGGCTATCATCTTCCAATCTCAGACACTGCATATCATCACATATGCGCACATTTACTTTGCATTGTAAAAATATTTATGATATGTAATATGAAACCATATCTTTATATACAATATTTAGAAAGTAAATTTTCATATCATAATTATCTAATATCTCATCATCTCTATTTTTCTCTTTCTAAACTTATCTCACTGAGATGTACTTCTTGAATAACATCTTCGAACCCTAATCTCTCTCCGATTACTTCTGATACTTTTACTACCTCTTCTACTATGACATGTCAATTGACATTCATATCTTTGTGCTAATGAGGTATGGGGCAACTTGAACTGATTTACTTATGTGCTAAGTTCCACGTTGCTGCTGCTGATGATGATGATCTGTCTAATATATTTTTTTGCCTATGTAAATGTCATTCATTTTGAACAACTCATACTAATTAGTGAATCTTCATCAGTTGGACCGTAGGTAATTAGTATTCGAATAAAGATATCTTCGAAGCACTGCCTGTGTATCCTTGAACAATCAAGTAAGCAATGCAGTTATTAGGAGACGAATACTAGGTAGGAAAGGCAAATCAGTAGATGAAGTAGTGAAACTTCATCAGTTGAGAGTGGCTGGGACATGTATTACGTATGCCTAACTACCAACTACCTCTGGTGTAGAAGTAGGCTGAAACAAAGTTAAGGATGACCAACCCAAAACATGGCACACATTCATGAAGTCACTGAGAACTAGAGTGAGCCCCAACTAGGTGTAGACTACTTGGTTGGGGTCTACGAGACTGTACTGTACTGATGGCTATAGATTTCGAATGACATGGGATAAAATTGTCTGCAATGGCTCAGGTGAATCCGTTCTTTGAGTTCTCTCAGATACTAATCTTCTAAATTCCTCATCACCTTTATCTTTCTCTTTCTAAATTTATTTCACTGGATTACACACCTTGAATAATATCTTCGATCACTAATCTTTCCGATTACTGCTAATTCTTCGACTATATCTATCACTATGGGATTTGAATTGACAATTATACCTGTTTGCTAATGTTTTGTGAACTGACGTACGTACGTACGTACAAAATTCTACATTACTGTTGATGATTAATTGAACAGTTCATGCTAACAATAAAAAATAAACTTTTGTACTGAATGAACTATTTTTTGTATAAATACGATGTATAATTCTAACTATTATCCCTTTTTTTTGTTAAAACAAGAACAGAATACAACACAACACAACACAGAATATGAACTTACCTAATTCAACAACTACATCCCATGACATTGCACGACATACTGCAAAAGTAACAATTTCATCTTGAACATTATCATTGAACAATTGATTTTCTTGTACAGTACTAGTTCCATTATGATCAATAGTATTAGTATTATTGATTTTTTTAAAATGAATATAACCTTCTTGTTTCATACTAACAAACGATTCAATAGATTGATCATTTTTCATCAATAAATGATCATTTCGATTCCATGGACTAATAGTGATATAATCTAAATTAATTGCTGTCCATGCAATCATATAAGTGAATGTGATCATAAGAAACATTCCTAAATATTTTAAAATATCTTTATCACGTACATGAACACGATGAGCTTTACGAGATTGAAAACCAGAGAGAACTCTATAGAATTGAATTAAAAAATTAGAAGAAGGAAGGAAGAAGAAATAATATATATCTACAAATGAAGGATTTAAAACAAATTGTATAAGTGTGGTGTGAGCTACTTATAAGTAGTATATGACGTGAGTGTCAACGTGATGTCTGGCAGCAGAAGATGGGGGAAGATCAAGAAAGGAAGAGTTATAAAACAATGGAATTTGTATGAAACGCATGAATAGTGACAATGGATTGATGTTTTGCAACAGGAACAGTCCAGTTCGATATGATGAAATGATATTTTGCAAATGAACGATTTACGATATGGTTTTCCTATTTTACTGAATAACTCTGTAATTTCACTAAATACAATTTGGTTGCCCCACCTGTGTTCTCGTTCACTACGTAAGGGGTTAAAAAAATCTTTGTGTTTTCAACCAAGTACATTGTAGTAAGTATGAACTCTACTTCATTTACTTCAAATCCATATTTAGGACGAGATGGGTGCCAACAGTTCCCAGGTTTCTATTGGTAGTCTAACAATGACACTAGTTCATTATTTCAATGAAACTAAAGAATATCTATAATCATATGCTGACAGTTATTACGTATGATTAGATTCGTGAGGGATTTCTCGAAATCCCAAGGGAAAGCTGAGACCAGCAGAGTTTTTATCCGTGACACATGTGTGGAAGTTACCCACCGAAGAAATTGAATAAGGTTGTAAAATATCATACCGATGCAGTAGTCAAGAGGTTAGACATTCTTTCAGAAAACTGAAGGTAATTGGTTCAGTTCCCGATTTCAGGCTCGTGGATCTGCACTGGTGATGAGCCCCATAAGAAAACGAAACGATCGTCTGGTGCTTTCAAGTTTCTAGTGGTAGGCTGACATTAGTGATTCATAATTTCATAGAAACTCAACAATCTCTATAACAGACAGACAGACAAATACAAAGCAGAACTTCGTACGTAAGTACATCAGTTCAGGTTGCCATGGCCCATCAGCACAGAGACGCAACTGTCAGTTCAAATCCAAGAGTGATAGCAATAATAGAAGTATTAGCAGTAATGGAGAAGATTAGGGAGCGAAGATATGATTCGAGAAGTATAATTCAGTAAGATAAATTTAGAAGGAGAAAGGCAGAGATTATGAGGGATGCAGAAGCTTAGAATTTCATAGAACACAAAGAGTGGATGCACCTGCGCCATTGCGAACGATTCTCAGACATGTCATTCAAGGTATCTAACCATAGTGACTGTCGTCTCGCGGACCCCAACCAGGTAGTCTACATCTACCAACATGACTCAGTCCACTTGTCAGTGACTTCATGGATTTGTGCCATGTTTTGATTTGGCCGCCCCTAACTTTCTTCCAATCTACTCCTACACTACAAAACATAGCTCGTCGCGGCAGTCAGTGGTTAGGCATACGTGTAGTGCCTCCACATTTATTTGCATCCGCTTACATTTAATTTGCTTAAGCCCTTTCGATTAATTTATTTAACCAAGCCATTCGCTTAGCAACAACTTGTATGTACCATTGGTATTTTTTATTATCTGCTTTGTATGAGCTTATACGACTGAGCATTGATTACGCCTACGTGCTTACTCATCCTTTTCGCTTTAATGTTAATCTCGTAATATTCCCATGAACTCACATGATTTGTATCGCTTGCTTTTGACCTTGTCAATCATTCGTCGCTTTTATTCATGTGTGTGCATATCTATTTCGCTTGTCATATGTCTGTCTTATTCTTATCTGACTATATATTCTTAGTCATGCTCTATCTCTTTGAGTTGGCTCTTAGCCTTCTCCAATTCGCTTCTCTGCTATTATTAATTGTGGTGTGCTACAATAAACGTATACGATACTTGGAGTTCATCTTCTGATTTATTAACCGTCAGAGGTCATTTGGATAAGACAATCTGAACGAGCTTATTACGAAACGTACGAACACGCAGTAATCGGCACACTACATACGTAACACATGTTCCAACCACCTCAACTGATGAAGTTTCACTACTTCATCTATTGAATTTGCCATCTCTACCTAGAACTCGTTTCCTAACGACAGCATTGTTTTGTGATAATCTAGAAAACTGAAGCATTTAACTATATAGCTAGTAAGAATTGTATGTAGTTGGAAGATGAGTACATAAACTTATCTTTAGGGAGTTACATGCATCAATACAATTAAAATTGTAATTATAACCAGTATATTCCTATAACATTCAAGCTAAACCAATGGCACGCTTTCATTGGTATAATTGGTCATCATTTTTATTTGTTAATTAAAATGATTTCAATAGTTCCAAATCTTTTTTATGATGGTCATCAAGTGTATGGATTCGAAATTATCGCGCTTTTTTTAAAGCTACGCCCATAACATAACAACGAAGAACACTGTGATTAAACTTACTTTCAGGTGTTAACTTCATCTTCGATAATTAGTAGTTACGTAACATCTATCACCATCCTACTCTTATTTGGAAATTCTTACTTCTTTCTTACTCATCATTTGATGTTAAACATAAACATATATCTTGACCTACTTTCCGAACAATGCCGGTATATATTCACTAATCTGCAAAGATTCATCTCTATATAAGTACAGTCAATGTAACATGCTCCTCCTAAAGAGCAATTAAGTTAGTAACCACAGACAGAAGAGTTAATAACTGATTTCCTCATTGCCTTTTTACTAATTTATATCTGCTTATCATCATTCTCAACATTAATCATGATTCTATATAAAGCATAGAATGTTTACTTTCTAAAAATCAATAATAACCTTGTTGTTTCTAGATTGTAATCACGCATGAATTAAATGAAATTATATTATTATTATTTTGAAATTTCATAAGAAATAGATACCAGTTACACAAAAAATGTAGACCAACGTTCACTTGGAATCCTCAAAGTTAAAAGTGAAGAGGAACACTAAACAACAAACACATTGTGCCAAGAAACGGAGACAAACAGTTGGATAGAACTTAAAAGGAAGGCCTAGGATAGAGAGTAGTCTGAAGAATGCTGTTTGGTGACCTATGCTCCACTAGGTGGGCAAGAGACGTATGTGAGTTAGTTAGTAAGTAAGTAAGTAAGTGAGTAAACAAATAAAAATCAAGTGAAAGAAGGTACTTTTTTACTTTCAAACATGATTATATAACAACCTACCTATAGATTTTTACAATTAATACACCATACATAATTGAAAAACCGATTTCACGAAACCATGGAAGAATAAGGCATGTTATATCACTGACAGGAAAATACATGACCACTATCTGTTAAGAGAATGAAAGTAATAATAATAATAATAAATAAAGGTTAAACGTGTTTAAAAGTATTTACATGAGTTTACAAATTTCATTCAAACCATTTTTGGCAATCACATCATTGCAGTGTATCCTTGAAACACACATCGGATTGGTTTCATCCGATTCTTTCATGGCATGACAATTCGATCAGTCATTATGATGAGAAATAGATATAATAAGTGGAATTTTTTCGTCCAAGTAAATCACCGTAAATCATGATCTTGGCAGTAATAGACGTAGTAAACTAGACACTATAATTTTTTAAATTAGAGTTATGGAGACTAGAGTTTGTTGCACCTGCACTCCTGCACCTTGTAGGATTCGAACCCGGGACCTTCGGCCTTACGCACGAACGTCCAACCTCTGGATCACTGGGCCGGCATACGGCGGTGTTAATGTCTAACTCTGATCAATCAATCCCATACCAGGACGAAACGGCCGTCTTTCAGTGCTCCTAGGTTTCGAATGTTGGTCTAACAACAATTAATGATTGATGATATCAATGTGCAGTAAAAACTATGACATTTATATTTTGTTTTTGAATTTTCCTATTGATATTTGCAACTGTAATTGATCACTATCTTTAGGTATCTTGTTCGGATTGTGTCGATGCTGTCATTGAGTCACCCAGAACCGCTTATTTCAGACGAACCCCACTTAGCTACTGAGTTCAGATAAGACGAAGCTGGAAGCTACCGTCCATCTCCGCTAAAAATGCTTGTAACTCTAGCTCCAGCTCTTCTAGGGTTACTGTTGACCATGAGGTTAGCAATCTCATACAGTAAAAAACAACCTGGCGTGAGGAGTGACATTTTTAGGGTCAATCTCTTCGAACCCCTACCTTCCTTGCAGGAAAGCAGCATCGCTGAAGATGCTGGTTGTCCGAGGGAAACACCTTACTGCTGTCATATCCTTCTACAGTCGGCAGCAGTACGACTTCTCCCTCAAACCTTGAGTTGCTGCTTTTAATCTCACTGTTCTTCAATCGACCTGCCTAGCAAGGTAGAACCTTCAGGAACATATATTCCAGCCAATATGGCTCAGTTGGGTCATCACGATAGGCAAGCCTGATCACTATGTCAAAGTAGCAGTATGCAGCAGTAGTATGAAATTAACCTGTAAACCAACTTAACAAAATTACTCTTTTGCTAATAAGGAGTAAATTTATTCAAAACAGTATGAAATAATGTTGTTGATTATCATAATTGTCAAATGATAGAAAATTTGCCTATTAAATAAAAAAACTTACTGTTGAATAGAGAAGAATTGCACCTACAAGCATTATTTCCATTAGTACAAGATTAGCACTTTTAACTACCTGAAAATTAATCAGACAATACAGATGTAAAATAAATAATGATCGACGATAATCTGTTGTTTTTTTTTCAAATTTTCATAATAATAATCAGTAATAATTATTAACAATATAAGTTGGAGAGAACAAACCAGATTCTAGTGGGGGGGGGAAGAAATCAGGAAGAAGCGATGGAAGTAGATAGGACACAGATTGCGGAAAGCACCGAACTGCCAGCGGAGAAGAGGAAGACAAAACAACACATTATGTCGAGAAATGGAGACAGACATGAAAAGAATAGACAATAAATGGACAGAATTGGAAAGCGAAGCCCAGGACAGTGTAGGTTGGAGAATGCTTTATTGGGGGTAACAAGTGCGAGTAAGTAAACAAGTAACGATATCAATTGCTGAATTAAAGCACTAGGGATTACATTTAAAATAATTGAATGAACTGTGAGAAATATTTGTATCAACAATGGATATGAGCTGAAACTCTGTTCAACTCTGATATCTGTAGAACAACAGTAAATGGAAAATGTGATTGATCATGGAGAGTGGACAGACAGGCACTGACTATTGAATATGTGGTTTTATTTACTCTTATTGATTTTTTTACTCCAAACTCACTGAAATGTGGCTGCTTTTAATCGTCTAAAATAAAATATTGTATCTGGCTTCCTCATCTGTATTATAGTAAACCAGAATAGCCAGTGAAAATCAATAAGGCAGTCCGATCACCAACATTGAAGAACAGCGAACCAGGTGAGTGGAGCACTTTGAAGAACTCTTGAATTGACCAACCTCACTGAACCCACCCAACATCGAAGCAGCACCAATGGAACTCCTAATTAATATTGTCCCACCAATAACTGAAGAAATCAACATGGCCATCAGACGAATGAGGAGTGACGAAGCAGTAGGACCAGACAGCATACCAGGAGAGGCATGAAAGTGGAAAAGATACTCGACGCTCTGTTCAGCAAGATTTTGGAAGGACAACAAGTATCGAGAGGATGTTAGAAAGTACACCTGATCAAGATACCGAAGAAAGTATATGTCAGAAAGTGTGAAAACTACAGAGGCATCACTCTTCTCTCAGTACCAGTAAATGTCTTCAACACAGTGCTGTTGAACATAATGAAAGGTTGAATACACTTCCAAATTCCAGAACAGCATATTGGATTTCGTAATGATCGATCATGAATCAATCAAATCGCATGCGATATTATAGATCATTGTGGAATAATCAAATGAATGGAATTCACCAATGTATATTAACTTCATTGACTACGAGAAAGCATTCGATAGCCTGGACATAATGATATTATGGAGGCTGCTTCGGCATTACAGAGTCATAAGAAGATAGTCAACAGATGGTGGAGAAAATCTGTAGCTCAGTTGGATAAATACGTTGGGTTTTATAAACACCTCTATGTTTTAAATGATGATGACTATACATTAGAATTGTTTTGACATTTGATTTGAAAAATAGGATTTCTGGTGTTGGTTGTTGGACATTTGTTTGAATTTCAGATGTACTTCAACTGCAGAAATGGTAACCTCGCTTTTCTAAACCATTTCCTTACATCTACATCAGGTCTATCTTATTTATCAATGATTCTGTCCACTGAAACCCATACTTCCCCTCAGATTTTCACTTCTTCATAATTCAGTCGACGACAAGGGAAAAGTGAAAAGGTGAGAGTAAGCAAACTTGCCTGACATCGGTCTTCACTTGGAACAAGTCTTTGAGCTATCCACCATGCACATTTTTGTAGTAAAACGCATCATAAGGATTCCGTATAATGCTAATTATCATCTCATATAAATAACAGTGCCTAAGAAGCCTCCATAGAGTCATTCTGTCCACTCTCACATCAAATGCTTTATCCTGATCAAGAAAGTCGATATAGAATGGTGTATTTCCATTCAGTCGATCCATACACAATGATCTATGGTGTCACGTACTAATTGATCGATTACTTACTTAC
This sequence comes from Schistosoma turkestanicum, assembly GCA_944470395.2. Classification (NCBI taxonomy): domain Eukaryota; kingdom Metazoa; phylum Platyhelminthes; class Trematoda; order Strigeidida; family Schistosomatidae; genus Schistosoma; species Schistosoma turkestanicum. Next base: position 80,305,765 of record OX103971.1, on the reverse strand, counting down.
TTACGCCTGTTACCCCCAATCGAGCATAGGCCACACACCAGTTTTCTCCAACCAACTCTGTCCTGGGCTTCCCTCTCCAGTTCTGTCCAATGTTTATTCATTCCTCTGATATTTTTCTCTATTTCTCGGCGTACTATGTTCCTTGGGCCTTCCTCTTTTCCTTTTGCCTTGAGGGTTCCATGTCAGGGCTTGTCTCGTGACACAGTTAGGTTCTTTCCGCAATGTATGTGTCCTATCCACTAACTCCACCACTTCTTCCTGATTTCCTCTTCCACTGGAATCTGGTTTGTTTTCTCCCACAATACGTTGTTGCTGATGGTGTCTGGTCAACGAATACGAAGTATTTTCCGTACACAACTGTTAATAAATACTTGTGTCTTCTGAATGGTGGCTTTGGTAGTTCTCCATGATTCCGCTCCATACAGTAGAACTGTCTTCACATTTGTATTGAAAATCGTGATTTTGGTTTTTGTTGAAAGTTGTTTGGAGTTCCAGATATTTTTCAACTGTATAAATGCAGCCCTTGCTTTGCCAATATGCGCCCTCACATCCGCATCAGATCCACCTTGATTGTCGATGATGCTGCCCAGATATGTAAAGGTGTTGACGTCCTCCAAGGCATCTCCATCCGGAGTGATTTGGTTGGTGCATGTTGTGTTGTATCGGAGAATTTTGCTTTTTCCTTTATGTATGTTGAGACCTACTGCTGCAGAGGCTGCTACTACACTGGTCGTCTTCTCTTGCATTTGTTGTTGAGTGTGCGATAGAAGAGCCAGTTCATCTGCGAAGTCCAGATCTTGTGGCTGCATCCTAGCTGTTCAGTGAATACCGTGCTTACCTCCAGATGTTGAAGTCTTCATAATCCAGTCGATGACCAGGAGAAAGAGAAAGGTTGAGACTAAGTAACCTTGCCTGAAACCGGTCTTCACCTCGAAACAGTCTATTAGCTGTCCTTCGTGTACGATTTTGCAGTTGAATCCATCATAAGAATTCCGTATGATGTTAACTATCTTTTCAGGCACACCGTAGTGTTGAAGAAGCCTCCACAGTGTTTTCTTCCTATCCACGCTATCGAATGCCTTCTAGTAGCCGATTGATCCCTACCAAATCCAACCTACTGATCTCGAAATTGTAGTAGTATATGTATAATCCAAATGCTGAAAATCTATTACATATATATTATTATATATCGATAGTACATCATTCTAAAATAAAACAGTTCAATAACAATAACAATCATTACCTAGGAAAAGAACAACTTACTCTTGCTCTACGTAATTTAAACATGCCTATACCAAATAATAAACAAATTGTTATACAGAATGTTTGAAATGCCAATGGAATTGAACGAAGTAAATTATAATCTAATTGTACATGACATAATTTATTGGTATGACATTTGTAACAACCAATTGGACATGAACGACAATAAAATTTCGGTAAATCCATTTCATCATTCTTCATTAAAGCTGTTTGTAGTTTAGATTCAATTAATGGAGCTGGATAACCCTGGAAAAAAGAAAAGAGGAAAAAACACTGAGTGAGAGAGAGAGATTGGTTCATGATTTCAGTGTAAAACAACAACAATCTTCATAACTAACTCTATGATGATGGAAAATCGTTCATTGTGGTTATACTAGTGACTAACTAGCTTTATGAGGAAATTCTTCGGAGTTCTAGTGTGGAGTCAGTTGCAACGTAGAACTTCGTACGTATGTAAATAGGTTCATGTTGCCATACCACATTAGCACAGAGACGCAAATGTCAAATCAAATCCCGTAGTGATAAAGATAGTAGAGGTATTAATGGTAATGAAAAAGACTAGAGTTCGAAGATATTATTGAAGAAGTATAATTCAGTGAGATAAGCTTAGAAAGACAAAGCTAGAGGTGCTGACGAATCCAGAAGATTAGGATTTGAGAGAGCTCAAAGAGTGGATGCACTTGCGCCATTGCAAACGATTTTGAGCCATGTCATTCAAGGTCTCTAACCATTGGTGACTTTCGTCTCGCGGACCCCAACCAGGTAGCCTGCATCTACCAACATGACTCAGTCCACTTGTCAGTGACTTCATGGATTTGTGCCATGTTTTGGTCTGGCCGCCCCTAACTTTCTTCCAACCTACTCCTACACTGCAAAACATAGCTCGCCGAGGCAGTCAGTGGTTAGGCATACGTAACACATGTCCCAACCACCTCTAGTGTGGAGAGTTCGCCTGTGTAGGGTGATGACAATGAGTAAGGTAGTGCAATACCTAGCTAGGATTGATGGCTCAATGGTTAAGAGGTTAAATGCTCGTGTAAGAGACCGATGCTCCTGGGATTCGATCCTAGGGTGAGTAGGATATGTATGGATGAGCACTGTTGATGAGTTCCATACTAGAGCAAAACGGCCATCAAGTGATTTTAGGTTTCCGAAAATAGTCTAACAATGATAAATTCATGATTTGAATGTAGAAAGAATTTCGTTAGTAATAATGTTCTGTTACTTGAGTGAAACTGTTTACTTATGAAGCTTTATTCAGTTATACATTTATTATTAGCATAAATCACTCACTCAGTGGACAAGTCGATCACCACTCCAAAGGTGGTTCCAGGTGCGCCAAAAGGGCGAGCCACAAACACTGATAAAGAAGACGGCTGTACGGCGATCAGAAAGACTGAGAGAGCGACTTGTTAAAGGAGGGACGAGTGTGGTGTGTGTTACTTTTACGAACGATATAAGTAGTATAAGAAGGGACGTGAAAGAAGTCTCACGGTCAGAAGAGGAAAACGCAAAGCAAATGGAGCAAAAGCAAGAAGTAAATGGAGTACCAACAAGAAGGAAAGGAAGCAACAACAGGGATGGAAGAATGATGGAGCGTTGGAAGTCATGACTCAAAGATGGTGTGCAAATAGAGTGTTCAATGTAATGTTTTCGTTTTTAATTGACTCAGAGTGTAAATTTGCATAATACAATCTTCAACATCTGCCTCATTCTTCTCAATAGTACACTTCAAAGAATGAGTAGCAGAATTTTTTGATCATTACATGCAGAAATATTGATGAAGTCATGAAGAAACTGAAGTGAGCCATGTTAGTAGGTGCAGACTGACTGATTAGGGTCCGAAAGACAATCATAATCGTTTGCTAGAGGCTTTGAATTAAATGATTCAAAACTGTTTACAATGGCGCATGTGCATACATTCCTCGTCTTCTCTCATGACCTCATCAGCTCAGAATCTTTTCTTATCTCTTTTTAAATTTATTTAGCTGTGATATACTTTTTGAGTAATATCTTCGAACCCTAATTTCTCCGATTACTGCCAATACTTCTGCTACCTCTGCTACTATGGGATTTGAATTGACCAATCGATGACTCCGTGCTAATGTGTTATGGCAATGTCAACTTGAAATGATGTATGTATCTACGAAGCTCTACATTGTCACGGACTGACTGACTGACTTACAGAAATGTAACATCTGACACAGTCGTTTTTTAGTTTAAATATGTAAATTTTATTTTTAAATGAAAATGATGTTGAGATAAATTAAGTAAGCTTTTTAACAAACAAACCAGATAGCAGAAAAAAGGACACAGAATTTTTTTAAAAAGTGAATTAAACTCGAATTAGGATTTACTATGGTGTGTACTATAATTATAACGGAGCTTTCAAGTAATATGAAGAAGATGTGCAGTAGAGTGTCATCCTGTAGACACTTTATGGCTGTGAAACATGGCTAGTAAGAGTGGTAGATAATCGTAGACCACTAGTTTTCGACCATATGTGTCTTCGTACATCTCAGGAACTCCAAGTAAGCAATTCTCTTGTTAGGAAACGGGTACGAGGTAGGGATGGTAGGTCAATAGATGAAGTAGTGAAACTTCATCAGTTGAGGTAGTTGGGATATGTGTTACGTATTTCTAATCACCAACTGCCTCGATGAGCGATGTTTTATGGTATAGGAGTAGGCTGGAAGAAAGCTAGGAAGTCACTCACAAGTGATTGAGTTATCTTGGTAGATGTAGACTACCTGGTTGGGGTCCGCGAGATGATAATAGTCGACGGTTAGAGACCTTGAACGACATGCATCAAAATCGCTTGCAATGGGGCAGGTGCATCCATTCCTTGTGTTCCCTGACATTCTAATCTTTTGAATTCCTCACCACCTTTACCTTTTTCTTTTTAAGTTTATTTCCCTAGATTCTGCTTCTTGAATAATATCTCCGAACACTAATCTCTCTGATTATTGCTAATACTTTTACTACCTCTACTAACTACCATAGGATTTGAATTGACAATTTGATGTCTATGCGCTAATGTGGTATGGCAACTTGAACGTACGAAGTTCTACGTTGTTACTGATGAATTACTGTAACAGAATTGAAAAACAAATCATATTTTAACTTAAATATTCAACTGTGTTATCTAATTAGCTTTTTAAACTTGATATTGTCGCAGAAACTTGAAATATCTTGGGACAAGTCTATAAGGGTCCCAGAGACGTCAAAAAGTGATTCATTCAATCAGCATTAAATAGAGCTTCTCAGAAACATTTGAAAACTGTGGAATCACGTGTCACAATCCTGATTGGATATTTAGCTGTATTGCTACTATATTAATCATGGTTTTCGAGCCTTCCAGAGGCACAAAGTCATGTGTACCTCTATCGATACCCTCATGTATCTATACACAAACTAATCTTTTATTAAAAAGTGTTCTTCTCGTGCCTTTACTCTTGTGCTGAAAAGCTGCAGTGTAAATTTAGTCTGAAATCATTAGAAGAAGAGGATAGGACTTATCAAGTATTATGTTTCTCCACAGTTCTTATACACGTACAAGTTTATCATTTAAATCAACGTGTAGTATAACAGTGGATCGATCTTTTCAAAAAGAAAAACAACTCGAAGTGATGTACACATAAAAATTTTGAACTTCATGTTCTCAATAGATTATGATAGTTTTACTGAAATCAGATTCAAAAATAAAAACTCAAATCTCATTTCTTTTATGTTGTTGTTATTATTGTTTGACAATGAAATTTTTTTTAAAAATTAAGTTCGTCAACATAAATTAGAAATCTAGGTAATGTAAATGTAATAATTACCAGAAGATAGGCGACTAGTTGGGATAAACTGTGTACACTATTCCATAATACATCTGTAGTGAAGGAGAACACAGGTGAGGGTAACCGAATTGTATTTAACGAAAATTACAGAGTTACTCAGTAAACTAGGAAAACCATATCATAAACGGTCAATTTGCAAATCTTCAATCCATCATCAATCCATTGTCTGACAGTTCACTATTCATGCGTTTCATACAAATTCCATTGTGTTCCCACTCTTTTGTTTTCTTGATCTTTCCCCATATTCTGCTGCCAGACATTACGTTTACACTTGCGTCATATACCACTTATAAGTAGCGCGCACCACACATCCATTTGCTAAACCGCCATAAATCCATATCTGACACTTCTCGCTTCGGTCATATCTTCAAGTCAGTCAGTCAGTCAGTTACAACGTCAAACTACATAAGTACGTACGTACATTAGTCCAAGTTGCCATTTTAACATTAGCCCGGAGACACAATTGTCAGTTCAAATCCCATAGTAGTTAATAGATGGAGAAGATTAGAATTTGAAGAAATTATTCAAGAAATGCAATTCAGTAAAACAAATTTAGAAAGAGAAAGAGTGACATGATCAGGAATTCAAAAGATTATAATTTAGGAGAAGACAAAGAACGGATGCATCTGCGCCATTGCAAACAATTTTGAACCATGTAATTCAAGTTCTCCGACTATCGGTTACTATCATCTCGTCGACCCCAACCTGGAAGTCTACACCTACTAACGTGGCTCAGTGTAGTTTTCAGTGATTTCATTGATTTATGCCATGTTTCGGTCTGGTAGTGCCTAGCTTTCTTCCAGTGATTTATTGCTTAGTCAGTAGATGAATTTATCGAAGAAACTGAGCTGATAAAAATTTCTAGTCATCTATATTGAAAGTGTACAAAACCTGAATCAGATTATATAGTTTTTTGATAATTGTACATTTTAACTACATTTAGCCGAACGGTTATATATATATAGACAAGTAGCAATCTGTTGCGAAGTTAAAAGTGAGTTATTACGATGTACAGTATACTTTACTCCTTATCCTTCTGACTGCGTATATATAAAAGAAAACATATTTTCTATGGGGTAATGCTTACTGGGCAGGATGGATTACTTGTAAAGGCGTGGACAGGGCAACACTATGGAGGCTTCTTCCTCATTACGATATTACCTTAGACGATAAACAACATCATCTGGAATTCTTACGATGGACTATACTTCAAAATGTTAATGCCCAGTATCTCACTTTTGTCGAACTCTTCAAAAGCTGACGACACTACTCTATATATCCAACCTTATGACTTAATTCAAAAGACAGTGGTGACCCTACAGGTGACGATAGTGTTCATCCTGAAAGAATTAACAATATCCTAAAGATTACAGATAGATATTTTCTTTGCTCACTAGTGACTAGCTTCGTGAGGAATCTTCTCCGAGTTCTAGTGGGAAGACATGACCAGTGAAGTTCAACCTGTTCGGGTGTAGACAGTAACTACCGAAGACTGTGTATGAGGTTGCGCAACTCCGTGAATTTGATCCAGTTAGACATTAACACCGTTAGATATCGGTTCAGTGGTTTATCGGTTAAGGCGTTCGCACACAAGACCGAGGGTCCTGGGTTTGAATCCTGCGGGGTACAGGAGTCGTGGATACGTACTGCTGATCAGCCCCATACCAGGACGAAACGGCCGTCCAGTGCTTCCAGGTTTCTAATGGTGGTCTAACATTGGTCATGTGTAACTTTCTTAAAAGTTGGATAGTAGCTAGAATAAAGTCCAGTTCCAGGGCGCTACCGCCAATCGAGGACCTTCAACCATGTAGTAGCGTTAAACAGTTTGAAAAAAAACTGTCATATTATATAATTTCCAAAAATTAGATATTTTTTTCCGGTCCAAAAAAAATCCGTTAAAAAAATCCGTCCTTTTCATTCAAATCAACACAACTGATCTACAACACTAGATCACAATTTAAAAAAAATAAACTTTTGCAAACATTTAAACACTGACGACCATTTCGGCCTCCACGACATCGGATACAGAAATCCGATTCCTGACTACTACTACTACTGATCTGCGTGCGTCAGTGCTGCTTTATTTCTAGGCCATTGAAATGTGTTCCTCTGTTCGTTTGTATGCCTATGTATGCATATGTATGTATGCACCGTTGTGTTGTATGATTGACTGACTAACTGAGTAGTAAACGAAACTAGCTTACATATAATAATTATTATATACATATATACAACAATGTTTCAAATCCTTCTTTCTAACCCCTCTAACGCACAATAATATTTCTGCCTTTCTATTATTATTACTATTATTAAATCCCAATAATAGTAGTAATAATAATAATAATAATAATAACAAAATATATAACCTAAAGATTTTTAAGTTCAATTCCTTCAAATCAACCAATCATATTTAGCCAAATATACTTTTGGCCTTAAGTATGGCAAAAATAATCGATAATATTATTTTTAACTAATCAATACTAATTTTAACTGACCAGGTTTATTGATCTGTGGCGAAGTTAGATGCTGCTACTGCTGCTGATGATGATGATGATCTGTGGTAATTGCTGTTTTTTTAAACCGTTCAATTTTTAATCAGTGTGTCAAATGCAATACTATTTTCCTAGTGGTTTGTCCATTTATGAGATGTGAATTTTTTAGTAATTTTTTTCATTAAATCGAAAAGATTTTCGAGAAAAAACGAATTCTATATTTGATTGGGATATTTTTGTTGTTGATGACTTATGGTACAAATGTGATTGAATTTTTTTGATAGCTGATATGGGTTTTTTTTATCTTAGTCGGTTCTAATTATTTTTTTGTTTCGAATGAGTCTCCATTTCTCGTCAAAAAATTTGTTGTTGGTTTTCCCTCTCTTCAGCCGCCGGCCTTGAGGATTCCAAATGAAGGCTTGTCTTGTGATGCAGATGGATGCTTTCCTCAATGTGTGTCTTATCCACTTCCAGTGTTTGATTCTGATTCCCTGCTCTGCTAGAGGAAGCTGGTTTGCTCTCACCTACAGTAGATTGTTAATGATAGTGTATCTGACCGATGACGTTGACGGAGTTCTTCATTCTGTCTGGTAACACTCTGCTGAAACTTTCCCTAATACAGTGATGCCTCTGTACTACGTAATAATATCATGGTTGCTCTAGTATGTCGCTTGCCGGCAGAGCGTATTTAGTGCAGGAACGCCTAACCTTTAGACCACTGAATCGGGAGTCTGCCTACACGCAACAGAGTTGAACTTCACTGGTTAGGGTCTCTCATTAGAACTTCGAGAATTTCCTCACGAATGTAGTCACTAGTCAGCACATTTTTATAATTTTCATGATAGAATTTAGAATATCGTTGAGTTTTCGTTAGATAATGAACCATTCACTTTTAGACCATCATTAGAAATCTGAAAACGATGACCGGTGGAGTTCAACCCTATCGGGTGTAGACAGTTACCTACCGAAGATAATGGATGAAATAGAGCAAAACTGTGGATTGATCCAAGTTAGACATTAACACCATTGTATGCCAAATCAGTGGTCATGAAGTTAGGTGTTCACGAGCGAAAAACAAAGGTCCTTGGTTCGATTTCTGCAAGAGGGGATCATGTATGCGCACTATTGATGAATCCCATACTAGGAAAAAACATCAGTCCATTGTTTCCAAGTGTTCAGTAATGGTCTAAAAATGATCGATTTATGATCTCAATGAAGCTTTACCCTCTTCACAACTCTATAATCAAAATGAAAGTATTTTGCAAAAAAATGTTCATCGACTCACAACAAGCATAACTATGTTAGAACAGAACAGTTGACAAAGAATGAACTCCTGTAAGAGTAGTTCAGCTCTATTTTCATTGATCAGTAGTATTTTTTGAAAAATCAGTATTTTTAGTTAGTTACACTTCATATGTTTAGTTTTAAAGCAACTCAAATGTATTATCCATAAGTAGTGTATTCAGTGGAATGTCACCTGGAAGTTATTACATGACAAAAGAGAGTCGGATCTGAAAATTCGAAGACATGCAAAGGAATGAACGTCTGAAGACAAGATGTACGCATTACTTTTTTAATAAACTAAATCTCACCTAAATACGCTACTGATTCCATTTAGATTTTAATGTCTACAGTCATTGAAGTTGAATAAATTGAAAAGTTTGCATATCGTAAGAATAATCTAACTTTTTACAATCAATATCAACTATCTAATCTAAATTGATGTTGAGATGGGGTGGGGGAGTAAATTTGTAGCTCAGGTGAATGATTTTGGTGGAGTTTGGTTCCCTCGAAGCTAGGGATGTTTTGGTTGTGCAGCTTTCAACAGTGTTCTTCTTCTAAACAACAACATCATCAGTAGCACAAACTTCAGATAGAAGTGAAGTATTCGAATTTCTCCACACATGATCTGTAACTTGCTCTGTTAACCTCAATCTTGATTGGTTGTTTAAGGTCAAGAATAAAGTCAATTTCGAAACCACGAATCAATCAATGTTAGACAGCTATTAGAAACCTGGAAGCACTGGACGGCCGTTTCGTCCTGACCAGGGACTCCTCAGCAGTGCGCATCCACGACTCCTGCACCCCGCAGGATTCGAACCCAGTACCTTTGGTATTGTGCGCGAACGCCTAACCATCGGACCACTGATCGATTCATGGTTTCGAAACTGTGTAACTTAACAATCTTTACAACCCCGTAATGCAAACAAAATCAATATCTAGTCCAGTGTAATATCGATCTAGTGAAATTTATCATGCACAGTTTAGGTCTTTTTTTTAAAGGGAACATCGTTTTTTGTCCTCTTACAAAAAACGAATACGTGTGTACGTTACATTTAGTAGTTTGTGTTCTAAATCGGCAAACAAATTAGAAATTATACTGCGATACAATAAAATCACACACATAAATGTATTTTAATTTTTTGAAAAAAATCAGTACACACTAGATCAATTTTTTTTGTCATTGAAGAAAAGAAGTGCAAACTAATTACTGGACGGTGTTTTCGACATAAGTGTAGAATAAATGACTTTAGAGTAAATGATATTACAAAAATGTTTGCTGTTTGTTGGTTTACTGAAGTCCTTTTGCACATTAAAACAAATGAAAATGTAAAAACTTGAACATTGAATAGATAAACGTTGAATGAATATATCTGGTTTATGGTGTTTTATGTACCTAGGTTAGTTAGTCAGTAGCATATGCCTACACTATGGAAGGGTCTTTCTTGAGGAACCCGAAAAGAAAGAAGTTGGATTAGCGTTGGTCTAAGCAACCATGGGAGCTTGATCGTAGAGTTCAAGGGATAATAAATTGTTGAGGTCGGTCATGCACAGCCTTTTTTTATGTGGAGTTTTTAAACTGTTAGCTCTGATCTTCATTTAGCTTTATCGCTGGAGACGGAAATCCATGGGGTAAAGTGAAGTGTTACATTTTTAGGGTAGACCTATTCTAACCACTTTCTTCCATTTTGAAAAGGTACCATCATCGCACTTGCTGGTCAACAGAGGTGAACACCTTATTAATAATATCAGTCAGCAATACGATATCGCCTTCAAACAAACCTTAAGTTGTTGCTTTTAGTCTTACTGTTTTCTAGTTGACCTTGCCTGGTATGATGGTAAAAGCTAAAGAAACTTGTGTTCCAGCGAGTATAGTTCGTTCGGTTGGGTTATCTCGATAGACAATCTCAACCTCTATGTCAAGTTTTCACCTACAGTCCAGATAAATCTAGTTAAACTTATAAACTGTAATAAGTTATAATCATATAATCTACTTACACAAATAATTGACACATAAATCTAATCAATAGAGGTACTTGTTTACTGTAGTCAGCATTTTTTATATTCTAGCCGAACGATTAAGGAAGTCGAAAACTGTTTGACTTATTGATCGGGTGTCTGAAGAATTCGGTATTCCGCAAAGAGCCCTTCACCTAAGTTTCAAAAAATATTTGACACTAATCAGCAAGGCTTTCTTGTAATTTTCAACATTCCAATTAATCCATAGAATTTGATCAACATTCAATAGACTAAACAAACATAACGCTGGTCATCATTTTCATCGATCAATAAGTTATAAATGGGGAATAAAATGAAATCCATGAACTTAATAAAAATAATAATAATAATAGTGGCTTTGTTTCACATTATTTGTTTTAGTACAATATAGAATTCTCAGCATTGGAATATTTTCAACAAGTTTCCTTTTCTCCAGTACATATTGTTATTAGCCACAGTGATAGCTCGTAAACTTTTGATTTACGCGCTTGAATAGAATGTACAATTGACAGACATAATTAATGTATTAAAACAAACAAACAAATAAACAAACAAGGAAGTAGCTTGCTGGGTGAGATATTTGTTGATGTTAGAAAAATAGGTAGCGTAGATATTCAAACAGGGCGCCAAAAAATTTGGTGTATTATGTATGATGTTTATCACATGATTGCAAAGAAAATCAATACGATATATTTTTTTTCGATGAAAGAAACAAACATTCCGTACCAAATAATTTTGGTCAACAAAATTTAGTAAACACTATTTGAATATTTCCTTTTAAGAATACTACTATCAAATATGCATGTTGTCGATGCTTTTTAAAAGTCAAATTATTACAACTCTAATTTAAAAAAAAATGCAAATAGAGTTGTTAGTAAGAAAAAACCCTCTTTTTCTTTTGTTACAGTAGTTCACTTCATAGTTACTAAATTTGTGGTGCGAGCTACTTATAAGTAGTGTATGACGTGAGTGTCAACGTAATGTCTGGCAGCAGAAGATGGAGGAAGATCAAGAAAGGAAGAGTTAGAAAACAATGGAATTTGTATGAAACGCATGAATAGTGACAATGGATTGATATTTTGCAAATGAACGATTTACGATATGGTTTTCCTATTTTACTGAGTAACTCTGTAATTTTTTTTCAATACAATTCGGCTGCCCACCTGTGTTCTCCTTCACTACAAATTCCCTATAGATTGGATGATTTTACATTGAAACCATGAGCTGATTAATGTTGGACTTATACTGAAAACCCGGCAAAACACTTAGACGGCTGTTTCGTTAGAGTATGGGACTCAAAGTGAAAAATCGACGAACCCCGCACATGGGGAATCAAACGCATTGTTTTCACTCTTGTGCGCGAACTGAACTGGCACCCAACAAACAGTGTGAATGTCCAACTTCAATCAGTTCATGATATTGCGCGGCCCTATTGACTACGGCTTCTCAGTAAGACTCTGAGAAATTCCTCACGAAGCTAGGCACGCTTGATAAATGCCTTATTTTGGATTTGCGTACATTGGCTGATCAGTTGACCTTGAGATTTCATTTACCACCAGGAAAATCCATGGCTGTGATTGGCTGCTGTGTGTATTTTAGTGTGCTATTTTTGTGACTGTCCCAAGGACGTTTCTATAATGTATAAACAAACGAGAGTTGTGTGCTTGATTGTATTGTGTGATTGCTGGGTGTTTGTAGAATATACTATCTACGCTTACAAAGTCTTCTCTCTTCAGGTTGGGATTCAAGGTAGTCTATCTGGACGCCGGTTCGATGTCTCGTTCTCGTTTATCAACTAAGGTGAACTCGTAATAGCTTCAAGCGTACCTGGTGACGAACCCTACAGTATGTGTGGTTTTTTCGATCTATGCAGAATTCATGAAGTCATCAGTGATAGTGTACGTGTGTGTGTGTGTGTGATTGTACTTTTTTTTGAATCAGGATACTTTGAATTACACAAAACTAAACAGATTGATTATACTCGTTGTATTCAAAATTAAAATCATACAGACAGTGAACCGAAATTTCAAATTAATTAGCGAAATCATGAATTGATCTTTGTTAGACCACCGCCACTAGAAACCTGAGAAGCAATGAAAGACAGCGTTTTCTTCCCAGTATTGGATTCATCAGTGGCAGTGTGTATCCATGACTCCTGCTACTCGAAGAATCAGAACCCAGAACCTCCAGTCTTAGGGACGATTGTCATGGATGCGCACTGCCACTGATGAGTCCCGAACCAAGACGAAACGGCCATCTTTCAGTGCTTCTCAGGTTTCTAGTAGCGGTGGTCTAACAATGGCTGTAGTAACAATCTTCATAACTTGATCATGACAAATTAATTAGTTCAAGCAAAAATTAACTTACATTTTCTGCATTATCAATATAATATCCTGGTGAACATTCACATAGATAATTATCCATACTAAATCCAAATGGATAATACTGTTTGTAGACACACTGTAAGAAAGAAAATAGATAGATTGATTGATTGGTTGATTGATTGATAGGTATGGTGAATTAGGATGTGCATAGAATTACAATGATTTACTTGAAAGTAATTGATACTATGTACCGCCTTTAAATAATGAACCTAGACAGTCATGGGTCTCTAAGTATCGATTACTATCATCTCGCGGACCCCAACTAGGTGTTCTACACCAACCAACATGATCCAACTTGATCCAGTTGTCAGTGACTTCATGGATTCGTTCTATGCTTTGGTTTAGCCGCCTTTTGCCTTCTTCCAACCTACTCTTACACCACAAAGCATAGCTCATCGAGGGATTAATTTTAAATGGATATCTCAATTAAGGAATTCAATGAGAAAAGAGAAAATCCCAAGTTTCGAACTACTTACTAGTGACGAAATTATTAACAGAAATGAATAGTAACTAGCAGTGGATATTAGGACACTTATGTTTCGTTCGTCCTATCTGAGACTCATCAGCTATATATACCTGCATTTTAGAGTTGATGTTCATTCACAGACACCTGAACCCAGTGCTGACACACGCTTCAAAATTCCTTCATGTTTTTCACTTAGCTACTAAATCTAGATAGCAAAAAGGCTTGTGCAATAGAGTGAAGTTGAATTCATTTGTATGTGAATCTTCCCAGAGACATTTAAGACCCCCCTCCCAGTTCACAAGCCAGTAGCCACCGGGATTTACTAGCTCAGTGGGTAAGGTATTGGCGTTTGAAGCCAGAGGTAATGGATTTGAGTCTCTGTGAGTGAACATCAACTTTGAAATTTAGATACATCCAACTGACGAGTCTTGGTTATTACGAAGCATACATATTGGATTTCACTGCCAGTCATTATCTATCTCTGTTTATAACACTCGTAACTTAACGGTAATATTGAAGTAATCTGCATATGATGTAAAAATGTCAAAACGACTGATCGGCAAACTTGACTGACCTCATTTGTTAACATCAGTCATCAGTTCTTAATCTGCATATGATGTAAAAATGTCAAAACGACTGATCAATGGGAAGATTATTCCAATAAATCGGCAAACTTGACTGAGCTCATTTGTTAACATCAGTTAACATCAGCTTTAAGAATTAAAGATTTAAACCTGAACTGATAGATGTAAACTAGGCGCTTCGATAAAACAAAATCATTCCTGATTATTATAGTCTATTGAAAAGTCACACAGAGTCATCATCTGAAAGATATGGGTATTTATTAAAACATGTCTGTCTGTACAAGATACTGCGGATCCACTAGCCGGACACTAGCATCAACCAACCTACTGTGAAAGAGAAAAAACCAAATTCTAGCAGAGGAAGAAATTAGAGAAAAGCCCTAGAAAGTGGATACGATACACATTGAGGAAAGCATTCAACTAACTACATCACTTGGAATTCTCATAGTGAAAGGAAAAGCGGAAGACTAAGAAACAAATTAAGCCGAGAAATGGAGGCAAACATGAGAAGAATGAACAAACATTGAACAGAATTAGAAAGGAAGGCGGAGGCCAGAATAGATTGATGAAAGCTGGTTGTCGGCCTATGCCCCACTTGGGGTATCAAGCGTAAATAAGTAGTATGTTTGGTAACCGTAATAAATGCTGATGAATTTTTATTTAAAAAATGTAGGATAAACTGCAAATGATGGTCGTATAACAGAGAAATATTTCTGAAATATTAAACCTAAGGTAACACTTACAAATTCTTCTATTTTGTAAGAATGCATTGAAATTCTAGCGTGATTACATTATTAGAATACCGAGTACCGTGAAATATGTCATAAAGTCATACTGTTGTTGAGTAGCGACCACACAATAATACTAGTTTGGCTTATTTACCATGATGAGTTGATCGAGCTGCATTTAACCGAATACATAGTTCTCTCAATTCTGTCATGTTGAAAACGTTACTTAGCGAGTGAGTCGTATGAATAACTGTACAAAGAAGCTCCGGTCACGAACTCACATTCTTAACCCTACTTGCATGCGATGGCACTGGGGTGTTTCGCTCAGGCAACCAGTTTTCTCATCAATATTATTTTCTCACAACGGAACGAAGTGTAGTCGAAGAGTTCAATCAATAAAATAATATACCTATCACAGTAAGCTTTGAATTTCTATTGTCAGTAGTAAACACTTAAAACTGAGAAGTTTAGTAGGTCTGCAATCACTTAAGAAGAGACTGTGTGTGTGACCAGTAATGTGTTTACGGATTCTATGACCACAGTTGATTCGCTTTCATTTTCAGGTTTGTCAAGAAAGATTATCTATCATTCAACGATGTAAGTAAGTAACAAGGAATCGATAAATATCCACACATACATCTGTAGCAGTACTCATGATTTGCTCATTCATTGTGGAATCATCATTTATCATAGATTTTTACATGTCTTTAAGAATTTTAGAAAATTTTCTTGGAGAATAGTCGTGATAGCAAAAATTTTCCAAGTTCAATATGAGATAGATAATATATCACTGGTGTTGGATACCGATTGCTCTTTATCGTAAATCTAACGAGTTTAGTTATTTAGAAGAAGTTATTAGGAGTCAAAATTCATTTTGTTGGAAAGTTTCAAATGATGGCAGTTTAGATCTTTATTGTTCCGTATATATATATATATATATATATATATATATATATATATATATATATATATATATATATATATATATATATATATATTTGAGACAGTAACTCAACGAAGACAATGGATGTTGGTTGCGCAATATTGTGGATTAAATGAAGTTAAATATTAACACTGTTGGATGCTAGTTCAATGATCAAGAGATTGAACATTCACGTGCGAGACCGAAAGTCCTGGATTCGATTCCCGTGAGTGGAGGATCGTGAATTTTCTCTGCTGCTGAGTCTTATACTAAAACGAAACAGTCATCCAATAACATGTTTCTCTTGCAAATGAGGGTTTGAAAATATTTTGAACAGATTTTGTAAATAAACTGTATCTTCTCCAAATATATATACATCTTATCTAGTCATGACTTCTTTAGACGTCGTTACATTGCTACTACTAATCCAAAGTACAATATAAAACATATTACAAAACCCAATTCTTACAACCGACATTAACTTACTTGAGTTGTTGCACCACATCGATTTATATTCAATGCACATTGATCGATAACAAAATCTTTCAAATCGTATTCAAAAAATAAACTGTAAAAAATAAATTGAAGAAATTAAAATTACCTTGTAAATTGTCACAAATTAAAACTTGTCATTATTGATTATGATAATAATCAATATCAATAATGATACATTATATAAGACAACTTTGGTTGACAAACTACTATTGAACATTATTAGGCAGTCAGTCATATTATGGAAAATTTGAAGAGAGTAACCCTTTTATTTTTGTGAAGTACAATCTGAAATGTGATGATTTTGATCTATGGAAGAGGTGATATGTGTTGAAAGTTCCGTGTACAGACAGATAAAGCAGTAATTCAATATTCACTAAATTGTTGTCATCTATTGTGGTGTGAGCTACTTATAAGTAGTATATGACGTGAGTGTCAACATAATGTCTGGCAGCAGAAGATGGGGGAAGATCAAGAAATGAGGAAGAGTTAGAACACAATGGAATTTGTGTATGAAACGCATGAATAGTGAGTGACAATGGATTGATGTTTTGCAAAAGGAACAGTCCAGTTCGATATGATGGATTGATATTTTGCAAATGAACGATTTACGATATGGTTTTCGTATTTTACTGAGTAACTCTGTAATTTTCGTTAAATACAATTCGGTTGCCCTCACCTGTGTTCTCCTTCACTACACTCTGATTAAAGAAAAGAAAATTGTCTTTGTAACATTTTTTTGATTTGAATGTGTGACATTTCCTAGTAGGTTTTCATAGGACTGACTCAGTTAGCTTTAGACAATTATGAGAAAACTATGCTCAATTAGTCATTGTTCATAACAAAATATAAATAAAAGGAGTAAATATTGGGAATTAATACTAGAAAATTGAACTTATAGCAAACCATGAATTGAATAGTGAATTGAATATTTAACATTTAGCGGGAAAAACAAATGAGTTTAACTGGGACTGGTTTGAAACTAATAAACATGTAAAGCTTTTAAACATTAAACCAATCTGAAGATATTTATTAGGTGTCTTTCAACTAAGAATTTTATGCACAAGTATGCACAAGTATTCCTTAACAGTTGTCTACACGCAAAATACTTCGGATCCAATGGCCAGACAGCATCAGCAACAACCTACTTACTATGAGAGAGAACAAACTAGATTCCAGGATAAGCCCTCATTTGGAAACCTCATAGTCAAAAGGAAAAAAGAGTGAGATGAAAGAATACATTACTCCCAGAAATTGAGACAAACATGAAAAGAATGAACAATAGTTGTGCAAAGAGAGCTAGAAAGGAAGGCCCATGAGAGAATAGGTTGGAGAATTCCGGTCAGCGGCCTATACTTCATCGGTAGTAACAGGTGTAAGTAAGTAAGCAAGTAAGTAAATAGGAATTTTACCCTTCTCTATATGATTCAAAGTAAGAAACACAAATTATGTAGATTGATACGAATGTTCTGATCTAATTGTGAGATGTGCTATTTTAGTGATCGACCTCTTGGAACATACTTCGTTCCGCTGTGAGAAGAAAGTACTGCTGAAGAAGAAGAAGATACACATGTCATTGCCATCACATACACAAGTAGAGTTGGTGGTATGAGTTTTGGACCAGAGTTTGTGTTGATGCTGCTATTTATACCATTCTCTAACTAACGTTTCCTATCTGAGAGAACAGAAAGGCTTATGTATTAGACAGTGATTGTGTCATCACGATCAATTAACCAGATGCCTTGATACATCCAAGAATGGGGCTAGTCCGCTCGCCCTCTACAAATGCTCTTACATCGCTATGCATATGCCAGCACCAACAAGGAATTCGTACTAACTGACTCCTCATCACACAGTCGTTGTTTACGGAATCAAAAAGAAAGAAAATCGAATATCCATCCAACCACTGCTTAAACCTGTTTGGTTGGTATGAAGGATCCATCACGAAGACTTGGTTTACCCTTATTCTAAATCATCATTGGTTTGCATGATGGGCTCCATAATTCTGAGGAAACAAACAGAGTAGTAGTCACCCGCTACCATAGGAGAGCATCACGTAACCCTATGCTACTCACTGCCTTATGGATTATAGATTGTTTAGGTAAAAGGCTCGAGGAGTGGCCGCCGAAGAAACCCACCACTCATTTCAGTTTGGGCACCCGGACAGTATCCTAACTAACCTATTCACAAATTCATTGATTTTTGTGTATCGCATAAATGTATAAGTGTTCCCTTGTGATAATATTTATATATTCGAATCAATAAATTAATCAATAAAACCTCTCTGACTGACTTTGTAAACTCTTTTAAAACAAAACTATTTAACATTGAACATATAACTCAATTTTGTTCATTTACAAGTAGTTCTACTTGGTGAAGACGCTGACAAAATGCAGAGTCTTCTGACCACCCTAAGCAACAATGCTAGCATGTTCGGAAATGCGGTTTTCCCCCCTCGAAATGCGAAATGTTGCTTCAAGATTGGGTTGCATCGGCACCTGAACTATTGATAGGGAGTGAAGTACTAGGGTGGGTTGATCGCTTCACTTATCTGGGGAGTCTCATCAGTGTTGATGGCCTGGTGACTGACGAAATCTCAGCACGGAAACAGAAGGCTCGATCGGCTTTTGCCAACCTGTGTCACTTATGGTATGGCGTAGGCGGGATATCCGTTTGCTGACTAAAGGACGAGTGTACTGTACAGTAGTTCGCTCCGTCTTACTTTATCGCTGTGAAACATGGCCAGTGAGAGTAGAAGATATCCGTAGGTTACTGGTTTTCGATCATAGGTGTCTTCGAAGCATTGCTCGTATATCGTGGGACACCCGAGTGAGCAACGCTGTTATTAGGAATCGGGTGCTAGGTAAGAATGGCAGATCAATAGACGAAGTGGTGATACTTCATCAGTTGAGGTGGTTGGGACATGTGTTGCATATACCTAACCACCGACTGCCTCGTCGAGCTTTGTATTGTAGTGTAGGAATAGGTTGGATGAAAGCTAGGAGCGGCCAAACCAAAACATGGCAGAAATCCATGAAGTCATTGACTAGTGGACTTAGCCAGTTCGGTAATTGTCGACTACCTGGTTGGGGTCCGCGAGATGATAATAATCGATGGTTAGAGACCTTGAATGACATGGCTCAAAATCGTTCGCAATGGCGCCAGTGCATTTATTCTTTGTGTTCTCTCAAATCCTAATCTTCTGGGTTCTTCAACTTTGTAAACTTTTCCCACTGAATCATACTTCTTGAATAATATCTTCTAATCCTAACCTCTCCGATTACTTCTAGTACCTTTACTACCTCTTCTACTATTGGATTTGAATTGACAATTATATCTCTGTGTGCTGATGTGGTATGGTGACATGAACTGATGTACTGACGTACGAAGTTCTACGTTGCATCTGACTGACTGACTATTCATTTACAATCTAATAAAATGCATTTCAAAAAAACTTATTAAATATATCAACATTTTATTTTATTTTATTTTTCTATAACTGTGAACCAACTAAAAACAGTTTTCGTACACATTGTAACAAATTATATATTCAAATGTCAATCACTTTTTGAAATGAATTATTATCGATAAAATAATTCTCCTGTGGATATATCTATCTATATACAATATACATATAATTATTAGTATTTTAAATAACATCAACACAATCACTTTTAATATTCAAACTCATTTCTGTTAGATAAATTCATTATTTTCATTAAAACATTTGTATTCTGTCAAAAAAAACCATAACTAACAAACACCATTGAATAATACAATTTCTCTTTTATTGAACACTGAATAAACTTTTGTTTGTATTTTTATTATTGAGTCGGATAGATAGATGGACAGTTGTTAGTTAGAGAGATGGATAGTTAGATAGATAGATAGATAGATAGATAGATAGATAGACAGACAGACATATACGTACGATATAAAGTCACAAAGACAAAAGTTTCGGTCGTTCTACTACTACATTAACTGGAAATGAATTATTATTCCTCTATTCACTCTCATCAATATAGGATGAAATCGATTAGACGAGGAAATGTTATGACAAGATCAACAACAACAAAAAAAATTTTTATAATCTCAGTTAGTAGTGAAAAGCAAAAAAAACGAAAACTAAGCATGATAAATCGACCTAAATAAAATGAATGAAATTCAATAGTTATAGAAGTGATTAGTTGAATTGTTAAAACTTATGTGGTGCGAGCTACTTATAAGTAGTAGTATATGACGTGAGTGTCAACATAATGTCTGGCAGCAGAAGATGGGTGAAGAAGATCAAGAAATGAGGAAGAGTTAGAACACAATGGAATTTGTGTATGAAACGCATGAATAGTGAGTGACAATGGATTGATGTTTTGCAAAAGGAACAGTCCAGTTCGATATGATGAACTGATATTTTGCAAATTAAAACGATTTACGATATGGTTTTCGTATTTTACTGAGTAACTCTGTAATTTTCGTTAAATACAATTCGGTTTCCCCACCTGTGTTCTCGTTCACTACACTTAGAGCATAGTAAAGATTGAATGCATCTTATCATACAGTGATCGATTTTTTAAAACCAAAAATTCTACAATCACTAGTTAAATTTTTTATTGCTGATTAACAAAATAGAGTTTTATTTGGGATCATAGGTTGGTTAATGTCGGATCAGCATTAGAAACGCGGTAGCACTGGTCGACCGATTGATTATCCCTAGTGCACTGTACATCCACTATCCCACAAGCGGGATTCGAACCAAGGACCTTTCGTTTTAAGCGTAAACACTCAATCGCTAGACCATTAAGTCAACCAGCCTCCGACGATGTAAAGTTAGGAAGTTCGTACTCAAGACTAAAGGTAACGTGTTGTTAGATTACCGCGTGCGTCGTTGTGGATGTACACTGTCAAGGAGTTCGATTCGAAGATGAAAGGTTTTCCCGTGCTTCCAAGTAATGTGCGTGTGACTGATGGTTTATCACGTGAACCAATGCAACTGGTTATTTCATCTAAAAATAGTTTGCATAATTGGCTTATATCAGTTAGAGAACTATGGAACAGCAGTAAACTTTTAGGCAGCTATTTTGTCCTATTTGAAAACAATTCAAAAGTTCATGCTTATTATCACTTCACAAGAATAAATCTAATAATTTCATTCCTGGTGACAAGTATAATACTTTCAAATCATTGAGTCAAAATCTAACAGCCAATATTTCTAACTTCAACAAATTCGCAACAACCCAATATCAAGCTTGAAAATAATCTCAAAATCTAGATTTGTTAATTTCTTAGTAAACATCACATTTAAAGGGACTG
The DNA here is from genome assembly GCA_944470395.2 of Schistosoma turkestanicum. NCBI lineage: Eukaryota > Metazoa > Platyhelminthes > Trematoda > Strigeidida > Schistosomatidae > Schistosoma > Schistosoma turkestanicum. Next base: position 80,284,003 of record OX103971.1, on the reverse strand, counting down.
GAATACACATTGCAAAACATATATTGACTATTTGCACTGGTGAATATGAATCATTGGAAATTATCAACAATGCTTCAGATTCAGAAAAAAAATCGCGTTTATCTTTATTGAAACTCTACAGTGGTGTACATTAAAGACCTTATCAGAAATTTATTTTCCTTATGCGGGTCAACTAGGTTTCGCGGTGATGAGTATGACGATTGGGTTAAGGATATAAGATCTCATTTTCTTAACTTCAGATAATAATCAGTGGTAAATTAGTGTAAACACCTATGTTCTACAAAAAGATCTGTGTTGTGTTCGATTCTACAGGTACAGTTAGTATCATTAGAACAACACAACAGTTAGTATCCTCAAATGCTTTGATTGAGGGAGTTCAATCAAACATAACTAGAAGACGATTTAAATGGCAACAGCACAATATGCATCAACCAAATCACACTTGATGGCGATGCCTTAGAGGATGTAAAAACTTTTACATATCTGGGCAGCATCATCGACAATCAAGGTGGATCCGTTGCAGATGTAAGGGCGCAGATCGGCAAAGCAAGCGTTGCATTTCTACAAATGAACAACATCTGCAACTCAAAACAACTATCAACTAACACCAAAGTCACAATGTTCAATAAAAATGTCAAGACAGTTCCATTATAGTAAGCGGAAACGTGGAGAAATACGAAAGCGATCATCCAGAAGATACAAGTATTCATTAACAATTGTCTACGCAAAATACTTCGGATCCATTGGCCAGACACCATCACCAACAACCTACTGAGGGAAAGAACATACCAGGTTGAAGTGGGGGAAGAAATCAGGAAGAAAAGCTGGAAGTGGATAGGACACACATTGATGGAAGCACCCAACTGCATCATAAGACAAACTCTCACTTGGAATCCCCAAGGTCAAAGGAAAAAAGAGGTAGACGGAAAAACACATTACGCCGAGGAATCGGACACAAGACATTAGAAGAATGAACAACAATTGGAAAAGAAGGCTGAGGACATAATAGATTGTGGCCTATGCTCCATTAGGGCTAACAAGCGTAAGTAAATAAGTAAATAGATAACAATTACTAATCAATCTATTATTATTATTATTATCATGGTTACAATGGGTGCCCCGTAGATAAAGTTTATTAGCAGAAAGAACACTTTAGTTATTGACTAGATTATTCTCATAGGTTCGCTCATACTCTTCGTGGACGCCCAACTTCGAGATCAACAGGCCGGATTTCGTAAGGATCGATCGTGTACTGACCAAATTGCTACATTACGGATCATTGTGGAACAATCAATTGAATGGAACTCACCACTCTACATCAACTTCATCGACTACGAGAAAGCATTCGATAGCGTGGATAGGAAAACACTGTGGAGGCTTCTTCGACACTACGGTGTGCCTGAGAAAATAGTCAACATCATACGGAATTCTTATGATGGATTCAACTGCAAAATCGTGCACGGAGGTCAGCTGACAAACTCGTTTGAGGTGAAGACCGGTGTCAGGCAAGGTTGCTTACTCTCACCCTTTCTCTTTCTCCTGGTCATCGACTGGATTATGAAGACGTCAACATCTGGAGGGAAGCACGGTATCAACTGGACAGTTAGGACGCAGCTGGACGATCTGGACTTCGCAGATGATCTGGCTCTTCTATCGCACACTCAACAACAAATGCAAGAGAAGACGACCAGTGTAGCAGCAGCCTCTGCAGCAGTAGGTCTCAACATACATAGAGGAAAAAGCAAAATTCTCCGATGCAACACAACATGCACCAATCAAATCACTCTTGATGGAGATGCCTTGGAGGACATTAACACCTTTACATATCTTGGCAGCATCATCGACAATCAAGGTGGATTCGATGCAGATGTGAGGGCACGGATTGGCAAAGCAAGGGCTGCATTTCTACAGTTGAAAAATATCTGGAACTCCAAACAGATATCAATCAACACCAAAATAAGGATTTTCAATACAAATGTGAAGACAGTTCTAATGTATGGAGCGGAAACATGGAGAACTACCAAAGCCATCATCCAGAGGATACAAGTGTTTATTAACAGCTGTCTACGTAAAATACTTCGTATTCGTTGGCCAGACACCATCAGCAACAGCGAACTGTGGAAGAGAACAAGTCAGATTCCATTGGAGGAGGAAATCAGGAAGAAGCGGTGGAAGTGGATAGGACACACTCTACGAAAAGCACCTAACTGCGTCACGAGACAAGCCCTCACATGGAACCCTCAAGGCAAAAGGAAAAGAGGAAGGCCAAAGAATACATTACGCCGAGAAATAGAGAAAGATATGAGAGGAATGAACAAACATTGGACAGAACTGGAGAGAGAAGCCCAGGACAGAGTTGGTTGGAGAAAACTGGTGAGCGGCCTATGCTCCATTTGGGGTAACAGGCGAAAGTAAGTAAGTAAGTAAGTTCGCTCATACTCCTTTTATTTTCATTAAGATCCAGCGGGCCCATTTTTACCACTTGGTTTGGAAACGACATTTTCAAACTCTTCTCTCGGTTTTAATCTTCCCACCAACCACGTTTAAGCCATGGTTGAACATTCACTATTCCTTCTTTCGATTTCGCAAACACCACCTATGTAATAAGGAATTCTTTGTTGCTGGTGGTAATATATGTCTGGTCATGTGAGAGTTTATACCAGAAGAGCGCAGTCTACCTACTCTCGACCGTACAAAGACATTTATTTATATTGTGGACTTCATTGATTGTGTGAAAGTTTAACGAAACTGATCGGAATTTAATAAAACAATAGGGTTGAAACTCGCAGATCATCTTCCTGCTCTATATCACATATAATAGCAAACTCAGTAGATGCAAACGACCCAGTGTGCCAACAGACTATTCAGCAGTAAATAACTAACACCAACTAAATTATACTTGATAAAGAAGCTTTGGAAGATATGAAAACCTTTTTATTTACATACCAGTGCAGCATCAATGATGAGCCCGGTGGATCTGATCTGCAAATGTAAAATGCTCGGATTGGAAAAGCTAGGGCATTATTTCGACAAGTGAAGAATATAGGCGACTGAAAAAACAACCGCCTTTTAGCCATCAGCAAAGTCACAATTCTCAATGCAAACGTCATGACAGTCAAATTGTATGGAGCAGAAACTTGGAGAACTATAAAAGCCATCATTCAAAAGATACAGGTAATTATTGACAGCTATCAGCAATAAATACCAGAAATCATCATCAACAACCTACTTACTGTGAGAGAGAATACACCAGACTCCAGATGAGAAGGAAATCAAGGAAAAGTGCTAGGGTTAGTTGGATAGGACACACATTATGGAAATCATCGAATTGTATCACGAGGCAAGCCCTAACTTGGAATTCTTAAGGCGAAAGAAAAAGCCGTAGGCATTGCCCTGAGAAGTGAAGACAAGCATGAAAAAAATGAATAGTACTTGGGAACAGCTGGAAAGAAGAGCCTGTGACAGAGTTGGTTGAAGAGTGTGCTGGTCAGTGACCTATGATTGACGAGGGATGAAAGATGTGATTAAGTAAGCAACATATCAATTTAAACTCGTATTAGATCAGTACAATATTCCATGTTTTTTACTCAAAACCTCAAAATGAGTGTTGTCTGCTTATCTTTTTCGAGTATTATTGATTGACAAATTCAGCGTTTTACATGAAAAGATTGTTTATTTGAATATGATAACTTTGATGTCAGGTGGTGGGATCCAGGGAACACGTTTCTTTTTATTTAAGACTCTTCCTGTGAATATACCCAGATCTCAGAGCTGATGTTCATTCTGAGACTCGAACCGATGATAGTTTGTTTCGACAGCCATCGCATCACCCACCCACTTAACTACTGAGGCCATATAGCCAGTGAATTTTTCAATGGCGTCCTCAAACAGCCAATGAAAATTCATTCTCGCAAGCCATTGGTTTTCTAAACTCAGTATATATATAAACGGATGACAAGATAGCTTTGAAACGAACGGTACTAGGTTCGAGTTTAAGAGTGAAACTCAACTCTGGATTGCAGGGATATTCAGCTGATGAGGAGCAGGTAGGACTAAACGTATGTACTGAATTCTATTGATGACTACAATCTATCATTGTTTATAATACTTCTAACCTAATAGCAATAATGAGGCAATCTTATTTGAATACAAGGGTGGTGGTATACATATTACGTAAATACATTAAAATCGATTTGAATAACTTCAGTTGTAATACCGTGTAATAAATAATTACGATCACAATGGAGCAAATATGTGCACTCTTTATATTCTCTGAGATAATGAGTCACATTCTTTTTCCACACACCTATGAATATGTCCAGCGTCCGAAAGCTGGACGTAATACTAGGTAGATGAGAAAGCATGATTGAAAGAGAAGGTCTATTTGGATAGCGAAGAATATTCGCAAGTACTCGCAGTTATATATATATATATATATATATATATATATATATATATATTCCCCTTAGAAAATGAAATCATATCTTGACCAATAATATGCATTCATCGTTTAAGGTATTTCTGATGGCCAACAAATGGCCTTCTCACTTTGCCACTTCTGATTGGCTCACTATGTCAACAATACTTTTACATTCCGTTTTTAAGCAAACTTTCTCAATATTTCCATAATCACTGATATCATCATTACGTTAATTTTTATCGATTGATCAGCATTTAAAAATTTACCAATCAATAATAATTAACAGATTAAACTTGTGTGACTTATCGAAAAACCTACCATTTTTCTTTTGTACAAATAAAATATCGTAAAACAATTGGTAGCGCAGAATTGGATTCACATTGAACTGGTGCCCAAAATGATGAAAATTCACCATATTGAAAATCATTAAAACGAATAGTGCCATTATTATTATTATTTTCATTATTACTACTACTACTACTACTACTTCCAAATAATTGAACATTGAATAGAAATCGACTACAAATATCATCATCATCATCATTATTATTAGATTTGATAGAATTACTACTATCAGAAAAACTACTAATCATTGTGTAATTATTTACATAAGCCATTAATAAACCATTGGAACAATAACCAATCCCGTGTAAATTGGATTTTGAATAATTGTTCAATGTTAAATTTCGCAATAAATCATTATCAACATCTTTCATTTGAATCGGTTGAGTTAATTCTAACAAATTCATTAAATATAATTTTAATTGTTGTTTTTTTGGCGAATAATTATTAATCAGATTATTATTATTATTCTCAGTAAAACGATTGAAATATCGCATAATTTCTATAGATCTATGTATATCTTGAAGAAAATTTTGTGTTAATGATTGTTGCGTGATTAAACGATCAAAAATTGGATAGAATGTATCATTTAAATTAATCACTGTGGTTGTAGTCATTGTTGTGGATGCTGACGGCGAAAGATCATTGTCAGTAGTAGTAGTAGTAGTAGTAGTAGTAGTAGTAGTAGTAGTAGTAGTAGTAGCTGAATTAGAAGTTTGTTGTTTGTTTGAATTGATTAGACATAGATTTTTGTTCAATGTTGAAGAATGAACAAAGCTGACAAGTTTACGTAGCATTCTTTCATCATGTATACGTGTATTGAGACCATTTGTTAGGCTTGTAATAATAATACACCAGATCAATGAATAGGTTAGTAAATTTTGACTAATCTTGAAAATTGTGCTCATTTTTTTTTGTTTTCTGTTAGATGGAATTTTTTACATTGAAAAGCTTTACGAATATTTATTGATTATGTGCATGGAAGAAATGAGAATAAATAATACTGACAGAAATTGATGATGATTATTATAATAATATATATGATGTGTATGCGGCCTCAGTTGTAGTAGTTATTCCATTTTTTTTTTTTTGACTAGTGTAAGTTATATATTTATAGATGATCCATAATTGTTTTTTATGGAAATTTTAAAAAATAATGTATTCAATGTTCCAATATTTTAGTGTATCAGTTGTTTTAGAATGCAAATCTTGTTGTCCCTAAATTAAACAAACAAACAATATCGTGGCAAAATCAACTAGACGAGGAAAGTTTACACTTACACACATAGGCATGCATACGCGCATTCATATACACATGAAATAATGCTTGTATTTTCTAAAATATATGTATATGTATATATATATATATACGTCCATATGTGTGATACACACATAACATACAGCATTACATTATTGTGGCTATGATTATGATTACTGTTATTATTATTATTATTATTATTATGTAGCTTTTTGTTCCACCTTTTTTAGGGACATTTCAAACGATGGTCTGATTTTCCGTATCATTCGACAATGATTGGCTAACACGAAAATTTCCCAACTGATATGATTGGATAGTTCAATTCAGGGTAAATATGATTGGTCAGTTAGTTAGTTGGTTAGTTAATCAATCACACAGTGTTTGAAAACTCAGTAGTCAGTGCCGAATTTTATATATATTCAAATGAAATGTCAACTGTCATATCAATAAATAAATTAAATAATTCAGAAAATTAATATTGAATGTTGAAATGTTGTGCGTAGTAGTAGTAATAGTCAAGATTGTCAGACTTGAAATCGTTTTTCTAAAGGATTATTATTGAAAAATAACGTTTGGCCATTTACAGTAGTTTAAAACAGATATGATAGGGTATGACAGAAGTGATTAACTCTTTTATTTGTGTGTGTATGTGTGTGTACGTGTGTGTAAAAGTACTCGCTAAGATGTGTTAACTCGCTGATATCTACAAGTGATACATAGAGTAATCAAATGTTGTAATGCATAGATTATTATTGATTATGAAAAGTGGCATACTAGGTGGTCAAAAATAAAAGATGGTAGGTAGAAAAAAATATTTGTAGTTCATTTGAAGTGAAGTCCTAGTATCCACTGCCCGTGAATGCCCTGGTACAACCAAGAGTAGGTAAAATCCACGCTCCCTTTCCAAATGTTCCCACATCACTGCGCATATGTCACCGCCAACTAGGAAGTCCTACTCATTGACCTCTCACTACGGCGGTGTCGTTTAAAAAATGGAAAGGAAGGAAAGCGAATGTACAACCACGGTCAATGAGTACGGGGGATTCAGTGAGAACAGTTGA
>OX103971.1:80234676-80276426 GCA_944470395.2 Schistosoma turkestanicum | reverse complement strand
TAATGGGGTAAACTTTATTTCTTTTCTACTGTATGGTTTAATCTTTCCATTGATATTTAGAACTACAAATGATCAGTGATTTGATGACAATGTCTGCGCAACTCGCACATGATGCTTGCTTACCTACCTACGCTTGTGAATATTAATAAAAGCACAGGACGTCAACCAACATTTTGCAACCTACTCAATCCTGGGAAGTCCTTTCCAGTTCTTCGCAGTTGTTTTGCTTTTTCCATGTCTGTCTCTAATTCTCGGTCCAGAGTGTTTTTCGGTCTATCTCTTTTCATTTCATTTTGAGCATTCCAAGTGAGGTCTTGTCTTGTGACGCAGTTGAGTGATTTCAATAATGTGTCCTATTCCCTTATTTCTTCCTCATTTGAAAGCTGGTTGGTTATCTCCTACAGTAGGTTACTGAGGATAGTGTCTAATCAACAGATCCGCAGTATTTTGCATAGACAGATGCAAACAAACATCCGTATCTTTCGGATGATGGTTTTCATAGTTCTCCAACTTTCCACTTCATACAATAGAACTGTCCTGATGTTTTTATTGAAAATTGTGACTTAGGTGTTGACTGTCGAGCAATTGCTTTGAGTTGCAGATGTTTTTCCACTGCAGAAATGATACCCTTTCATTGTCAATCTATGCCTTCACACTGCCATCAGATTCACCGTGTTTAACAACGATGTTAACTAAGCATGTCATAGAAGCCTTCATAATGTCATCTTGTCCTTGCTAGAACAGTGAATGCTCCACAACTAAACCAATCAAATCAGTAGATGAAACTCTACCATTTATTTCTATTAACAAGATGTATTCATTAGAATCATAAATGTTCTGATTTGTCTCCTTTTTACTGATTTCATTGTCAATGAATAGAAATCATTTTAAGATGGTGGAGAAAATTTATAGCGCAGATGGACAATCGTGATTCAGTTCCGTTCTCTCAGGTTTAAGGTCAATCAATCAACCAATCAAGATTGAGGTCAGCGAAACAGCTTACGAGTCATACGTAGATAGTTTCTACTTGAAGTTTCTGCTGGTGATGATGTTGTTGATCAGGAGGACAATGAAAAATCCATAACCAAAACATTTGTTGTGAACGAGAACACAGGTGAGGCAACCGGATTGTATTTAACAAAAATTACAGAGTTACTCAGTAAAATAGGAAAACCATATCGTAAATCGTCAATTTGCAAAATATCAGTTCATCATATCGAACTGGACTGTTCCTTTTGCAAAACATCAATCCACTGTCACTATTCATGCGTTTCATACAAATTCCATTGTGTTCTAACTTTTCCTTTCTTGATCTTCCTCCATCTTCTGCCTGCCAGACATTACGTTGACACTCACGTCATATACTACTTATAAGTAGCTCGCACCACACATTTAGCTCAGAGGAAAAACTCTAAAAATAGAATTTCTGTTCATATTTTACAGCCTAATTGTTGGATTTTTTTTCTCTACACTGGTTAGTGAGTTGCACCATACAGTTTTGAACTTTTAGACAGATCATAACAGTGAATAGAAGTATGTACATACTGAATGATTATCGATTACAGACCGGTATATATGATAAATAAATACCTAACTGGTTGATCAGATCAGACTCTATCGATCAAGTTGTAATATGGTCGCTAGTTCAAATCAATTCACATAGAATAAATGTTTGATATGATGGGGTAGAAACTCAAAGAAGTGGCTAGAAAATTCAACTGATCTGTGAAATGATACTTTAAAATTCCCGCCGGTAAAATGAACAAAACGAAACAAATCAAGTTTGATTGTTAAGAAATGATGGTTCAGGATCATCTGTTTTATCTCGAAAAAATAGGAATATTTTTTTTAAGTGTACTTTTGTAAACAGTTTTAGTGGCTTCACTGAAAATGGACTTAAGACTTACCATTTTTTGGTGGGTCGGGATGTGACTCTAATTTGTAAGAATGACTAGATATGTAGTGAAAGAGAACACAGGTGGGGCAACCGAATTATATTTAACAAAAATTACAGAGTTACTCAGTAAAATTGGAAAACCATATCGTAAACGGTTAATTTGCAAATCTTCAATCCATCATCAATCCATTGTCTGACATTTCACCACTATTCATGCATTTCATACAAATTCCATTGTTTTCCAACTCTTCCTTTCTTGATCTTCCCCCATCTTCGGCTGCCAGACATTACGTTGACACTCACGTCATATACTACTTATAAGTAGCTCGCACCACAGCACCACAGATATGCTATAAAATAAATCAGTAATCTGATTTCTGCATATCATACTTAGGCGAATCCCGTTTTGTAAAACAGCAGTAATAAGAGGTTAAATACGGATTCAGTTGGATAAATTTATTTCAAGTAATCGTTCTTACAGACATACAGACAGAAGAATACAATGCGTAAAATCAAAGCGAAGCGAAGTGGACCAGGCAAGTGAGCTAACTCAATCCGATGATGTATGACTGAGTATTTATAGTCAGATAAAAAAGAAGCTAGACATGTGATAAGCGAAATTAGCGATGTACACACACAGCTAAGTAAAAATAGCGAAGATATAAGAGAATAATTGACATGGTCGAAAGTTATGTAAATAATAACTCTAGAAGTATGGATAGTTAATTTGTCGTAAGGCTGCTGCTAAAAGCTCTGTGTGATATATATATTAGTACACACACTAAAAGGTAGTTTTGATATTCAGAACAGTTGAAATTAAGTAAATCTTACTGTTTAAGGCTTCTATTTATATCACTGATTGACTTTTGTTAGACAAAACACTAAAATACCATAAAACAATGAACATCTATTTTATCATGTGATTACCAAATTCTGACCCCCGACCACATCAAGGAAATATCAAACCATAATATTAAGTTACTTCTTGAAATCATGAATCGATCAATGTTAGATGAATCGATTGGAAACCTAAGAGGACTGGACGGCAATTTTGTCCTAATATGGGACTCCTGAGACTTACATGATTCGAGCCCACCACCTTCGATATTGAGCGCAAACGACCAACCTGTGAATCACTGAGCCAGTATTTGATTATGTCAATGTTTAACTTGGATCAATTCACAGCCTTGTGCCACCTCATCCACTGTCATCGGTAAGCACTGCTTCGCGCGCAAGATCGAAGGTCCTGTGTTCGAATCCTGTAAACTACAGGAGTCGTGGGTGTTCACTACCACTGATGAGTCCTATACCATAAGGAAACGGCCGTCTTTTAGTTTTTCCAAGTTTCTAATGGTAGTTTAACATCGATTGGTTCATGATTTCAAAGAGTAACTCAACTATTTCCACAACCCTATAATGCATAACATTGAGTTATCGTGATGAGTGCTTAATCTTTATACTACTAAGTAGAAAATTAGTAGTCTACATTTCTAACTTCAAACAAACAACAACCGTCTTGTCCAAATATCTCCATGTAGCTAATCGATAAAGTGTCTGTCTCATGCTTTGATTACCATTGAGTTATTGCAGTGGCTAAATCTAGCCAAACATTGTTTTTTACCGAATAAGAGATTATTTAAAATAATAAAGACCATGTTGAACTCAAATGGAGAAATTCAATAGTGTTTTTAATTCTTTAACTTGAATAATTTAATTATAAAGCTCTAATCATCAACCTTGACAGTACAAACCTGAAAATCTCTCTCCTTTCATGTTATTGTTGCTGATAAATGATTTTCTTGAACAAAACAGAAAATGCAAGCATCATTGAGATTTGTTCCTTTAAAATATACTAATTATTAATTAAGGACTTGTCTGTATTGGAACATTACCCAGTAGTAGAGATTGAAGTCATCAAAGTCAGAATTTTCAATACAAATGTCACAAGATAGTTCTACTCTATGAGGTGGAACGTTGGAGAACTACCAAAGCCATCATCCAGAGGATGCAAGTGTTTATTAACAGTTGTCTATACAGAATTCTTTGAATCCGATAGCCAGACACCATCATCAATATCTTACTATAGGAGAGAACAATCCAGATTGCAGTAGAGGAAGAAATCAGGAAGAAGTGCTGGAGGTGGATAGGACACACATTGAATCAAGCATCCAACTGCATCAAAAAACCAGCTCTCAGTTGGAACCCTCAAAGTCAAAGGAAAAGAGGAAGACCAAAAAACACATTACGCTGTGAAGCAGAGACAGACATGAGAAAAATGAACAAAAATTGGACAGAACTAGAAAAGTAAACCCAGGAGACAGTAGGTTGGCTAATACTGGTCGGCGGGCCAATGCTACATTGGGGTTGATAGCAGTAAGTAAGTAAGTAAGTAAGTAAGTAAGCATTATTATTATTATTGTTGTTATTATTATTATTATTATTATTACATCGACTACACAAAGTCATACAATAAAAGACTACGATCAAAAGTCAAATCTAACTAACCAATCAAATAATAATACTGATCGATCGATAATATATCAGTCTACTCATCATAAGCCAATTGAATTAGGGAAAAATTCTCTAAATCTCTACTTGTAGATCGTATGATAACAGTGAAATCATGGTACATTTTTAGATTTTCTTTTTAAAATAAGAAAACATGCATACTCGAACAGAACAAAACAATTAAATCAATAAATAATTAAGGGATTAATTTTGATAGAAGAAGGAAAAAAAATAGTGTTTTTGTTCATTTTTGACCATCTCAATAGTATGATGATGTTTTTGATCATAACATCAATCTCAAAAGATTTGTTTAAGAATTTGATGTTTATGAATTTCGATTACATTTTCTTGACAAAAAGATCAAAAACTCAAAAGTATAATCCATAATTTAATTTTAAACAACGTTAGACGACATATAGCCATATGGTGGTAATTGGTGACCGAAAAATAGGTTTATAAACCACTTTTCTTTTTTGTTTCAGGGCCAAGAATTTCACTCGCCCCACTGGTTTGCAACCAGTTTGTTTTCTAGCACCACTAGGTAGAGCGAACACTTTTAGGAAGTTATCAATAAAATAGCACCAATGAACCCCACTCAACATTGAAGAAACAACGACAGACCTCCCCCAGAATTGATATTGACCAATAAACAGTTGAGGAGATCAGAAAAGCTGTGAGACAAATCAAAAGTGGCAAAGTAGGAGGATCAGACGATATACTACCAGTTGAGCCACTGAAAGCACACAAAAGAAGTAACTGCAGAGATATTGCACGCTCTGTTCACTAAGAGTTGGGAAGAAGGACACCTGGCCAAGATGTCAACGAAAAAAGATCTCAGCAAGTGTGAAAACTACTAAGACATTATTCTTTTCTCAATACTGGCAGAAGACTTTAATAGGGTGTTGTTAAACAGAACAGTAGATATTCAACTTTGAGAACAGGAGGCTTGATTCAGTTATGATCGATCGTGTGACGATCGAATGGCAAGCGAAACTACAGATCATTGTGGAACATTAAATTGAATAGAATTCATCACTGGACATTAAAATCCGTAACTGCGGCAATATATTCAAAAGCGTGAACAGAATGATCTTATGGAGGCTTCGTCGACAGTATAGTGTTCGGCCAACGGGTCCACAGTATCTTGCGTCCAAATTATCTAGCTACATTCTAGATATCCACTGGGTCCCGTGCATCCCCTCAGATGTTGAAGTCTTCCTAATCCAGTCAAGAAACAGAAGAAAGAGAAAGGGTGAGAGTAAGCAGCCTTGGTTGACACCGGTCTTCACATAGAATGAGTCTGATCTTGCAGTTTAACGCATCATAAGAAGTCTGTATGATGTTGGGTATCTTTTCAGGTACGCCATAGTGTCTAAGAAGCCTGCATAGTGTCATTATTTTAAAGCTATCGAATGCTTTATTATAGTCACGGAATTTGATGTACAGTGGTGAATTCCATTCAATTGGTTGTTCCACCATGATCCGTAGTGTCACGCATTATTTGGTCGGTACGCAATCGATACTTACGTAATTCAGCCTTTTCTCAAAGCTGGACGTCTACTGAATCTTTCATTCTGTTGAACAACACTCTGTTGAAGACTATTGCTGATACTGCGAGAAAAGTGATCCCTCAGTAGTTCTCACACTTGCTGAGATCGACTTTCTTTGAGATCTTGACACAGTGTTCTTCTTTCTAATCTGTTGAAACTTGCTCTTCCTCCCAAGATCTTACTGAACAGAGCATGCAACATCTCTGCAGTCACTGCTGTGTCTGCTTTCAGTGCATCAGATTGTTTGTTGTCAGGTCCAGTTTCTTAACCATCCTCGATTTGTCTGACGTCCATTCGAATAATACTACTGCTAATCATTTAAGTAGCTTATATCTTTCGATGAAGTTCATCTGAAAAACATTAAATGATAATTGTGCACACATTTCATTTTTTATCAAATTCCTTAATATGAATTATCTCTAGTACGTGGAGTTGCACAATCTTCATTTTTAGTGCTATTCGTTATTTGACTAATGTACTATTCTAATAAACAAATTTAAAACTGTGAATTCATATTTTGGTGCGCGCTACTTATAAGTAGTATATGACGCGAGTGTAAACGTAATGTCTGGCAGCAGAAGATGGGGGAAGATCAAGAAGGGAAGAGTGGGAAAACAACGGAATTTGTATGAAATGCATGAATAGTGAAATGTCAGACAATGGATTGATGATGGATTGAAGATTTGCAAATTAACCGTTTACGATATGGTTTTCCTATTTACTGAGTAACTCTGTAATATCAAAAGAATGAATAGCACTTGGGAATAACTGGAAAGTTGAGCAGAAGACAGAGATTGCCAACCAGTGAATTATGCTTCACGAGAGATAACCGATGAAAGTAAGTAAGCAAATGTAATGAAACAGTCATTTTTTCAACAAACAAAAACACCCATCATGTCTTACATTACGACAATAATATATTAAATCATTTTGGTAATTATCCATGTGACTGTTAACTTTTAGATTTGTAATATGTAAGAAAGTAGTACGCTTTTAATTCAAATAGTCCAGTTGTACATACATGTTAAACTATTTCAATCATACAATATTTGTACATTTTGTTCTCATGGTTTAATGAAAATCATTGTAAATAAACTTACGAATATCAAGTTAGACATTAACACCGTTGTATACCGGCTCAATGGTCTAACTGTTAGTGCGTTCGCGCACAATACCGGAGGTCTTGGTTTCGGATCCTGCGGGGTGCAGGAGTCACGGATGCGCACTGCCATTGATAGGTCCCATACCAGGACGAGACGGCTGTCCAGTGCTTCCATGTTTCTAATGGTGGCCTAACATTGATCGATTCATGGTTTCAAAAATGTGAAACTTACGAAAATCAATATATCTTTTTCTGTCTATCTTAGGATGTATCGTCTCTTCTCTGGTCCAGTCAAATCATTCAGGTTTCATGGCAGTTTAGGCTTGACGACTATGCCACTCAATTTAAAAACCCATCAATGCTAATGTTAAATGCCCACCACTAAAGTGACTCTCTTCAACCTTGTATAACTATCTTTGCTTATTCACCCATCTTAATCTTTCTTGTTTTTGGGGCAGAGATTTGGAGCTTTGCGCTTTTACACATTTGAAATCATCAATCAATCATTCTTAGACCACCATTAGAAACCTGGAAGCACTCAAAGATGGCCGTTTCGTCCTGACATGGGACTCATCAGTAGCAGTGCGCATCCACGACTCCAGCTCCTCGCAGGATTCGAAACCAGGACCTTCGGCATTGTAGGCGAACGCCTTGCCATCGGACTACCCTGTCGGGTGTAGGCAGTAACTACCAAAGGCAAATGGGTGAGGTCACGCAAAATCCCTAGATCGATCGGAGTTAGACATTAACACCGTTGGATGCCGTCCCAGTGGTCTTTCTTGTTTGTCATAATTTGAACTACTCAGACATTTGGATGGAACTCTATCAAAATCATTCTTCTGAGTTATAAATATTTTTTTTACTAGACAAGTTAATACCTTTAATAGAGTATAAATTTCTATAAAATAAAACTAAGAGCGTATTGTAGCACCAATGATTTCTGTCAGCTAACTCCAAATATCCAACATTTGAAAATGTACCAAATCAACAGTTTACTTTGTGTATGTGGATCATGTTAATTTTGCCGATAAATCAGTGGGGTGGCCAAAGGGGAAATGTGACTTGATCACAATTACAAATATCCTAAAAGATGAATGTATATCATTGGTGAGATGCTGGAGGAAATTTATAGCTCAGGTGGGTAATTGGGATGGTGTTTTTCGTTCTCTGTGCTGGATGTTTTGGTTGTGGAGCTTTCACTGTTCTGTTGAACAACATCATTAGTAGCACAAACTTCAGATAGAAGAAGGGAAGTGTCCGAATTTCTCCACATCTGACCTGTAGCTTGTCTGTCCTGTTGACCTCGATCTCAATTGGTTGCTATTGACCTTAAACCTGTCGGTGTTTGCACCTTTATTTTGTTTGTATCCGCCTCGATGAGCTATGTTTCGTGGTGTAGGAGTAGGTTTGAAGAAAGCTAGGGGCGGCCAAATCAAAACATGGCACAAATCCATGAAGTTACTGACTAGTGGACTGAGTCATGTTAGTAGATGTAGGCTATCTGGTTGGAGTCCGCGAGACGAAAGTCACCAATGGTTAGAGACCTTGAATAATGACATGGCACAAAATCGTTTACAATGGCACAAGTGCATCCATTCGTTGTGCTCTCTCAAATCCTAATCTTCTGGATTCGTCAGCACTTCTGTCTTTCTCTTTCTAACCTTATCTCACTGAATTTTATTTTTTCGATAATATCTCCAAACCCTACTCTCCTTCATTACCATTAATACCTCTACTATCTTTATCACTATGGTATTTGGTTTGACATTTGCTTCTCTGTGCTAATGTGGTATGGCAACCTGAACTTATGTACATCCGTACGAAGTTCTACGTTGCAACTGACTGACTGACTGAACAACATCGTCAGCTGAGAAAATGAAACTTCACCATATAATCATCCTATCGGAGCTATCGATTTTCTTCAGCATCTTAAATTATGAATTTAATGGAAAATGCGTTGCTTTATTCAAAAACATGACTTCAGACATTATAAGATACGAACTTACTTACTTACTTACGCCTGTTACCCCCCAATCGAGCATAGACCGCTCACCAGTTTTCTCCAACCAACTCTGTCCTGGGCTTCCTTCTACAGTTCTGTCCAATGTTTGTTCATTCCTCTCATGTCTTTCTCTATTTTTCGGTGTAATGTGTTCCTTGGCCTTCCTCTTTTCCTTTTACCTTGAGGGTTCCATGTGAGGGCTTGTCTCGTGACGCAGTTAGGTGCTTTTCGTAGTGTGTGTCCTATCCACTTCCACCGATTCTTCCTGATTTCCTCCTCCATTGGAATCTGATTTGTCCTCCCCCACAGTAAGTTGTTGCTGATAATGTCTGGCCAACGCATACGAAGTATTTCGCGTAGGCAGCTGTTAATAAACACTTGTATCTTCTGGATGATGATGGCTTTGGTAGTTCTGCAAGTTTCCGCTCCATACAGTAGAACTGTCTTCACATTTGTATTGAAAATCCTGATTTCGGTGTTGATTGAAGGTTGTTTGGGGTTCCTGATATTTTTCATTTGTAGAAATGCAGCCCTTGCCTTGCCAATCCGCGCCCTCACATCTGCCTTCCTTGCTTTTCACTGGTCGTTCTGGTTTACGATAGTAGAACCTTAGGGGCTACTGCCGGTCCCAAGCCCGAATAAAGGAGGAGGGTTGGACATGGGTGTGGTGACCCCCTCCCGTAGAAAAGTAACTTGCTAAAAATCGCTAAACAGAGAAAAAAATAAGATACGAATTGCTCACTTAAATTAACAAAAATCTACAAGTCTTTTATTTTCAATACTTTCAAATGCAATTACCGGCTTACACGTAGATGTCAATGAATATGCTTTGAAATATCACAAACTGAAGAGTATAGTTGTTTGCATTTCTGAGCATATTTCAAAGAATTTGAGAATGAAAAATGCAACAACTCTAAATAGGGCAATAGACAGAGATATATAATTGATACTGGACACATGCTAAATATTGTTTAGGAAGCAATGGAAAACAGTAGAGATTATTTTTTAAAAAAAGTTCAAGTAAATTACAATCAACAAAAAATCTGCTTTATTCAACTCGACTTTGAAGGTGATAAGGTAACCGGGGACAATCAAAACAAGACTAAAAGTTGCATTGACAAGTTGAACTGATTTGTTTGTCCAAAACAATGCTGTGTTTTCTAACACAAACAAAAGTCAACAGATAGCACAACTGTGTAAAAATTCATATGTATTCTCCTCTCAAAGCACTTAAATTTATAGAGCAGAAAGAAGGATCAACGTCCGATTTAAAGAACATATTTCAAAAAGTCTAAGGTCAAGTGGATTAAAAAATATTCATCAGTGCAATCTCGAGACATCTCCTCATACTGTGATTACATAATTTTAATTTTCTGTTGATTTTTTGGCAAATTTGATTCTAACCGACTGATTTCATCTCATTACTTACTTACTTACTTACGCCTGTTGCCCCTCATTGGAGTATAGATCGCCGACCAGCATTCTACAACCTACTTCTGTCTTCGTCCTTACTTTCTAGTCCTATTCATTTGTTGCTCTTTCTTTTCATGTCTGTCTCCGTTTCTAGACTGAATGTATTATTTGGTCTTCCACTTTCCTTTTGACCTTGTGGGTTCCAAGTGACAGCTTGTCTTGTGATGTAGTTGAGTGCTTTCCTCAATGTGTGTCTTATCCACTTCCACCACTTCTTCCTGATTTCCTCCTCCGCTGCAATCTACCACAGTTGGTTTTTGCTGATGCTGTCTAACCAACGAATCCTGAATATTTTCCTTAGACAAATAATAACAAACACTGGTATTTCCTCGATGATGTCTTTCATGGTTCTCGAAGTTTCCGCCCCATTACAGTTGAACTGTCATTACTTTTGTACTGAAGATTCTGACTTTGGCGTTTCTTGACAGTTGTTTTAAGTTTCACATGTTGTTCAGTTATGGAAATGCAACCCTTGCTTTCCTGATCCACGCCTTTACATCTGCATCAAATCCACCTTGCTCATCAATGGTACGGCACAGATATGTAAACGTTTGTACATCGTCCAAGGAATCTGCATCAGAAGTGATTTAATTGTGGTGCATGTTGTGTTGTATCGGAGAATCTTACTTTCTCCTTCATGTATGTTGAGACCTTCTGTTGCTGCTGTTGAGGCTGCATTTCATCTCGTACTTTATTTTATTATTATTATTATTAACCTGACCTTGGCTACTTGATTAAACAATCATCTAAAGTTTGTTAACTCTTTGATTTTCTTTTTAATCATCAGTCTGACACACTAAAAGTTTTTCTAGAACTCTTTAAATTATTTCAATCCTGCTCATATATATAAATACTATTGTCTATATTTACTACTTACTACAACTCCTTCCGTCACTAATATATATGGCTTCGTTTTATAGCATATCTCAGTGTTACACTTGATCACATATACAGTTATAAAATAGTTAATGAGAGATCAAGTAATACAAATAACTGCTTATTATTATTATTATTATTGTCTTAATATGGCTGCTGTGACCTTATTTATAATTAGTCATGATTGATATAAAAACACTGAAGCCAAAATAGTACTTAGCTCTCATGAACTGTTTTGCCAACATTCTTTTTAAATCGTGTAAAATCAAAGCTGACGGTGAGTTTTATTTTACAGAATGAATATATATTAACTATGAATGTTGAAAATAATGATTTTTTTTAAATTGGAAATGTATGAAAGCTTAAAGTATGATACATATCTATCTATCTCTCTCTATAGTTTCACTGTCTATAATGTTTTGCATTATAAAGTCAGAAAGATTGTTTAGTTTCATTGAAATCATGAATCGATCATTGTTAGACCACATAGAAACAAATGCAAGAGAAGACGACCAGTGTAGCGGCAGCAACAGGTCTCAACGTACACATAAAGTAAAAAGAAAGATTCTCTGATACAACACAACATGCACAAACCAAATCACTCTTGATGGAGATGCTTTGGAGGACGTTAACACCTTTACATATCTGGGCAGCTTCATTGACGAGCAAGGTGGATCGGTTGCAGATGTGAGGGCGTGGATTGGCAAAGCAAGCGTTGCATTTCTACAAATGAACAACATCTGCAACTCAAAACAACTATCAACAAACATCAAAGTCAAAATTTTCAATACAAATGTCAAGACTGTTCTACTGTATGGGGTGGAAACTTGGAGAACTACGAAAGGCATCATCCAGAAGATACAAGTGTTTATTAACAGTTGTCTACGCAAATTACTTCGGATTCGTTGGCCGGACACCATCAGTAACAACCTAGTGTGGGAGAGAACAAACCAGATTGCTGTGGAGGAAGAAATCATGAAGAAGTACTGGAAGTGAATAGGATATACACTGATAAAATCATACAACTGTGTCACAAGACAAGCTCTCACTTGGAATCCTCAAAGTCAAAGGAAGAGAGGAAGACCAAAAAACACATTACGCCGAGAAATAGAGAAAGAATGAACTGGAAAGGGACAGATTAGGTTATAGAATACTGGTTGGATGGGGGTAACAGCCCTTATAGTAAGATTATTACTGATTTAATTTATATCGCTTGATGTATGACACCTGACTTAGTCAATAATTACGTAATTAATTTATTTGTTAAATTTAGATTATTAGCTGTATAAGAAATCTTTTTCAAAGTAATCTGAAGTCTATAAATTATCCTTCTTATAGATTCAAGAGAAAGGCCTACGGAAAATATGTTTTCTATTTTTTCTCGAATTTCTACCATCGTTATTAACGGGTTTAATTCTATCAATTCTTCAACAAAACTGATAATATCACCGCATATCTTCTTATTTGATGGTTTTCCTGTTTTTTTCTTCTCAACTCGCGATTCCTTTTTATACAACCTTATAATTAATATTTGTAGCGGCCTGATAGTTTACATCTGTAAGAAATGCCGCATCCTTGACGCTGTATCCATCTTCAATAACTATTTTTATAAGGCTTTTTCTTTTTTCATTCGAAATCAAGTTGTTTTTTCTATTTATTTCTGACATTCTAAGGATTACAAAAAATTTTGATAGAACAGTGAGAAGACGTAATTGATCTGAAAAATGTGATGTATTTCAGATCAATTACATCTTCTCACTGTTCTATCAAAATTTATAAAAGGGACTAATTGTTTTAGATTACAAAAAATTTTAAAAAACGCTGTGAAAATTTTAAAAAATTTTTTGGTTATTTTAAAAAACCCTGTTAAAAGTTTAAAAAACGAGTTGAAATACTATAGTATTTCACATACATTTGAATGGGTTCACATTTAATTTGGTTAAGCCCTTTTGATTAAATTATTTGACAGACATACAGTCATTAGTAAACCAATAACTTATGTGTGTACTACTAACTTTTATTATTATCGGGTTTGAATGAGCAGGTATGACTGAACATAGCTTACCGCCTATACACATATTCATTCTGCTCGCCTCTTAAAAAAAATTCAATGACTCATTTACATTTTCCTATGTAAACATATGTACATTGTAATCCTGATCATAGAGACTCGCTCACTCGCTCTTCAGCACTAAAATATCATTTTCGCTTCATGTGCCAGTGGTTTTTTGGTCTGTGTGTGGAAAATAATAAACGTCTTAAATACTTCGTATTGGTCTTCGGAATTGCATACACCGTTGAGCGTTATTCGGTAACGGTTATCAGGAAGAGTAGTATATGAAGTCTAAAGAATTATATCGAAAACCGACAATCTTAGAATTTGTAAGCTTACATGCATCACACCGGTATCTTAGATTTTTAAAAAAAAGGAATGTAAACGATCACTAGTTCAAGTAGAAGTAGCTAATTGGCAAGTAACTCCAAAGGGGTCATTATTTACGATAATTTTACAGTCAAACGAATTTGATCCAAGGGAGGTCTTTTCAAAAATCTATAAACTGCTGAGACATTGACAATTCACCATTTCAAATCTCAACTCTGAATGTCAGACATTTCATTCTTTCATAGTATTAATTCCCTTCTGTTATTTCGTTTTGGTTTTGAACGTACTTTTTTTTTACATTGGAATCCATTATTGTACTGCAATACTTTTTCATGAATACTGTTCAGTTATTTTTTTTTACAACCTTTACGTTTTTGATCTGTTAAGTGGATAGTAGTTGGTTATATTTCTGACTAGTAAATTTTCACCACTCGATTACTTTTTTCCCCGCTAGATCATGATTACGCAACTTTTACGAATGCACGTAAACACGTCAATTGATATGCTTGAATTCTTACGAGTTTACCTTAGTCGGGAAACAAGAGCGAGGATCGACGATCCGGCGACACGACAGGCTACTCTAATCCGATTGTCCCAAACTCCCATTGAGTAAAAGAAGAAGACTTGACATGAAGTAGAACCTGTATTCTACAAACATCCAGAAAGTACGAGGTCCGAGTCCAGAAGAGAATCAGGATCCCGGACTAGGAATCCTGGTCATAGAATATTACAGATACTGCATATTTATACAGTTAGGTGGAATAGGAAACAGCATTGAAGTATGTGACATTGACAGTTAGGAAGATCAATAGAAAACAACATTTGAAGTGACACTGATAGTCATCAAGATGACCAGTAAGGATTAACCAATAGAACTAGACCTCCAAATAATTGTCTTAGGATATTGGATGAATATCCTAACAGTAACTCGGTTCACTTTATGATATGATCCCTTCTGTCTTTGTTATAGACTTCTTTTATTTATCAGACTACTATTGTAGTGAATGAGAACACAGGTGGGGCAACCGAATTGTATTTAACGAAAATTACAGAGTTACTCAGTGAAATCGGAAAACCATATCGTAAATCGTTCATTTGCAAAAGATCAGTTCATCCTATGGAACTGGACTGTTCCTGTTGCCAAACATCACTCCATCGTCACTATTTATGCGTTTCATACAAATTCCATTGTTTTCTAACTCTTCCTTTCTTGATCTTCCCCCCATATTATGCTACCAGACTTTACGTTGACACTCACGTCATATACTACTTATAAGTAGTTCGCACCACACTATGAATAAGAATGTATAATTTAAGTAAATAATTTCGTTGAAATGAAAATTTTCTTCGATAAATCAAATTCCATTGTTTTTAATTTCAGTTAACTTAAAAAGTAATTTAATTATTCATTAAGTATTGATCATTGCAAACATCTAGAACTCAAACACAACTGTCTGATAGTCAACTCTCAATTCAGAATTTTGAATACGAATGTCAAGATAATTTTATTTTTTATAGAGTGGAAACTTGGAGAACTGCGAAGCCATCATCTCAATGATACAGATGTTTATAAATTGTTGTTTGCTCAAGATACTGAGGATCCATTGGTCAGACATCATGATCAACAACCTAGTGTGGGAAAGAATAAACCATTTTTCAGAAGAGGAAGAAATTAGAAAGTAGTGCTGGAGGTAGTTAGGATAGATTGTGGAAACCATACGACTGTGTCATGAGGCAAGCCGTAATATGGAATCCTCAATTCGAACGAAAAAAAGGTAGACCGAAGAACAGTTTGAGCTGTGAATCGGATGGAGGAATGATAAAAAACAATAGCAGTTAGATAGAACTGTAAAGGATAGTGGATTGCAAAGTTGGGTGGAGAATACTGGTTGGAGGCCTCAGTAAGTTGCAACGTAGAACTTCGTACGGATGTACATAAGTTCACGTCGCCATACCACATTAGCACAGAGAAGCAAATGTCAAATCAAATCCCATAGTGATAGAGATAGTAGAGGTATTAATCGTAATGAAGAAGACTAGGGTTCGAAGATATTATTCAAGAAGTATAATTCATTGAGATAAGTTTAGAAAGACAAAGGTAGAGGTGCTGACCAATACAGAAGATTAGGATTTGAGAGAGCATAACGAATGGATGCATTTGCGCCAATGTAAACGATTTTGAGCCATTTCGTTCAAGGTCTCTAACCATTGGTGACTTTCGTCTCGCGGACCCCAACCAGGTAGCCTACATCTACCAACATGTCTCAGTCCACATGTCAGTGACTTCATGGATTGGTTGGCCGCCTATGCTCCACGAGAGGTAACAGGCATAAGTAAAAGTGCGAACCGGACAATAGATCTATTTTATGAACAACATTAACTTTAGATCCTATTTTCGAAAGAGACAGATTGACATTAAACTTGTTTACGTTTTTTTGTTGACCAAAATTAGTTTTAATTAACGACCGTATAGAACCTAACTGATGTCAGAATTTACCCGAAACGAGTGTCCTTCGTTCAATACATCTTTGTTTTAAAAAAATGGAACTGGAATCTTCGTTATTGTTTCACTGAATTATTTAATACATATGTGAGGGATTGCAAAAATTGTAGAAATTCATGTGGTTAGTGAATAGATATTTCATCTGATTAGGTTTTAAATTCACCATTTTCAGAATCATTATTCTTGTTCAATAACTTAACTAAAAACTTAGATTAAATTAGGAAGGATTACAACAACTACCGTCTAATACACATTAAAATGTCACTTTGTCGATTGATGTACAAACTTTAATTTTTTACGTCAGATAATTTGATTATCAATTGACATACTCCCCTATTCATATTCCAAATCAACGGAAATGATAATTCATTCGGTAGCTCAGTTAGTCAGCCAGTTACGACGCTCAGGTTGCCATACCCCATCAACACAGAGACGCAACTGTCAGTTCAAATCTCATATTGGTGGAGACATAGTAGAAGAATTCGTGGTAATGGAGAACATTAGGGATCGAAGATATTCGGTAGCTAGTTACTTAATATCTTCTAGTCCTAACTTCTCCGACTAATACCTCTCGTACTATTGGATTTGAATTGACAATTACATCTCTGTGCTAACGTGGTATGGCAACGTGAACTGATGTACGTACGTACGTACGAAGTTCTACGTTGCTATTGATTGATTGATTGGTAGCTAGTTAAGGATAAAGTCATAACGACAGGACCAGTAAAGTGTAATAGGACATTGTATCTGTGAGAAACAATTTAACTAACAGATAACAAACTTTAGAAGCTATTTTCCCTAAAGTTTTATTTATAGATATATATATATAATGATAGCAGATTTATTGTGTTCGTTTTATTTTCGTATCACTCCAGCTGTTATTTGAACCGTGAATTAATGCGGGGTTAGAACAAACAAGCATTCCAGAAGAGCAAGTGGATAGGACACACATTACGGAGAACCAAACTGAGTCACAATACAAATCCATACCTACAATCCTCAAGGCCAACGGAAAAGAGGAAAGCCAAGAAACACATCACGCCGAGAAATGGAATAGGAGAATGAACAACATATAGACAGAACTAGAAAGGTTAGCATAAGACAGAGTAGGCTCGAGAATGCTAGTCAGCGACCTATACTTCATTGAGGGTGACAGGCATAAATAAGTAGGTAAATTAATGCTATATCATCTTCCACTCATAAACTAGGACCGAATATTTGCGTGCTCATTACTATGTATTTGTTCCATCATCAGTAATGTCATGTCTTGTTAATATTGTCAGCCAATTGATCTGTTGTACGATTATAAAATAACCATTTCAGACTTGTTTTCTTCCTCATCATTTGGGATTAATTAGTGCTGGGTTAATCGTCAATCCTAGAGTATCCGTTTCTTGTCATTGTTGTTGCGTATTGATTGCCAGAAATGCTTACTGATCGGTCAGTGTTAGAACATAACAGAATCATGTAGTGTTAAATGTTAGCATATACTCTGTTTATTGAAGCTAAAAATCGTGATATAAAGTTTTATTAAATTGTGAAACCTAAATAACAGTATACTTCATATCTTATTTAGTTATGGGAACCTTACCTTAACGTCTACATTAAGAAAAAATTAAAATCTTGCATACATTTCTAAAACTGTTAATTTCCTGATGTAATATTAGTCTCCATTATATCGTATAGCATAACTCAAACAAATTTAACAGTTAACAGTTAAAGGCTTCGGTGTTTTACCACAGCGATTACAATCACCTAAAATGATAAATGTTAAGCGGCTCGAAATGATCCACAGGATCTGGTACATGTTTACATCCATTCATACGAGCATACCACAACAGCACACACAGCGAGGTATCATTGACAATTGGCATGGACTGTCACCAGATACAAATTCATAAAATATATCAGTCAGTCAGTTACAACGTATAACTTCGTACGTATGTATATCAACTCAAGTTGCCATATCATATTAGCACAGAGACGCAACTGCCAATTCAAATCACATAGTAGAAGTACTGGCGGTAATCGAAAAGATCAGGATTCGACGATAGCATTCAAGAAACATAATTCAATAAAATGAATTTAAGAAAATAAAGATAGAGATGATGGATTCAGAAGACTAGAATCTGAGAGAACACAAAGAACAGATGCATCTGTGCCATTGCAAACGGTTTTGAGTCATGTAGTTCAAGGTCTCTAATTATCGGTGAACTTTGACTCGCACACTCAAACCAGGTAGCCAACATCTACCAAAATGACTCAATCCACTTGTCAGTGACCTCATGCATTTCTGCCATGTTTTGTTCTGGTCGCCCCTAGATTTCTTCCAACCTACTGCTACACCACTAAACATAGCTCGTCGAGGCAGTCGGTGATTAGACATTCGCAACACATGTCCCAACCACCTCAACTGATGAAGTTTCACTACTTCATCTATTGATTTCCCATCCCTACCTAGAACTCGTTTCCTAACAACAGGACTGCTTACTCGGTTGTCCCACGATATACGAGCAATGATTCAGAAACACCTACGATCGAATACTAGTAACCTACAAATATCTTCTACTCTCACTGGCCATGTTTCACAGCCATATAGTAAGACGGAGCGAAATATTGCGCAGCACACTAGTCATTTAGTCAGCAAACAGATATCTCGACTACGCCATAAGTGACGCAGGTTGGCAAAAGCCAATCGAGCTTTCTGTATCCGAGCTGAGATTTCGTCAGTCACCAGGCCATCAGCACTGATCAGACTACCGTGATGAGTGAAGCGGTCAACACGCTCAACTACTTCACTCCTTATCACTAGTTCAGCTACCGATGAAACCCAATCTTGAAGCAACATTTAGCATTTCGAGTAGGAAAACCACATCCCGAACGTGCTTAGGGTGGTCATAAGACTCAGCATTTTTTCAGCGTCCTCACCGAATAGAACCATGTCAACGGCATATTCTAAGTCAATAAGCGAGCCTCCTGGTATAAAGCTGACTCCTGAAAATTCAGACGAAGATAATGTTATATCTAGGAGCATGTCTATGACAAAATTGAACAAGAATGTAGAAAGTGGACATCCCTGACGCACACCACTTGAAGCAAAGAATTCCGATGACAGTTCGCCATAAGCTCCAACTCGGCCAGTAATATTCGAGTAGAGAGCTCGTATAAAGTCAACATACTTCCTTGGTACACCTTTAAATGACAGACACTGCCACAGAACCTCACGATCCACTGAGTCAAATGCTGCCTTAAGGTCCAGGAAGACAACTAAATGTATGCCTGTGTCCCAGGACTTGTCGTAGTGTGAAGATGTGGTCTATTCAGTCACGTCCAGGTCCGGAACCAGCCTGGTTTTCTCGAGTCTGCTCTTAACGAGCTCTAGCTAGGCGTCTGAGTATCATTGAGGTTAACAATTTAGGCGCTATATTAGTTAGACTGATTACTCTGTGATTGTCACAAGACTTTTGTCCCTTCTTATAAATTGGGACAATCTAAAATTAAAACCAGCCAGATGGGATTACGTCCAGTTCCCAGATTCTAACTAAGATCTCAGTCAATCTAGCTGCTAAAACTGGACCACTATCCATAAGAATCTCGCTTCAGGTTCTCTACAGCCTTTTCAACTTCATGAAGGTTCGGAGGGCTTACGTCAACTTGCTATTCAGGATGACTGGAGATCGTGGGTAACCGAAGTGTGGCTGAAGGCCAGTTGAACTGATTCCTGAAGTGTTCTGCCCATCGATCCAGTCTCCTGGATTGAGAATGAATAATAGTCCAATCCTTTTCCGAGATAGTCTCACTAACATTCGGATTCTTAATACCAATTTCCTTGATGAGGCTGAATAGTAGTTGCCTACTGTTGCCTTTCGCTACCGATGGTCGAAAACCAGTAACCAACGAATATCTTCTACTCTTAATGGCCATATTTCCCATCCACAGATTAGGACGGAGCAAAATGATGTGCGATGGACTCATCCTTTGGTTAGCAAACGGATATGTCATCTACGCCACAAGTTTGGCGGTAACGCACGGACTTTTTATGAGAGGTTTTTTGAGTATTAGCTCCGC
The DNA here is from genome assembly GCA_944470395.2 of Schistosoma turkestanicum. Lineage (NCBI taxonomy): Eukaryota > Metazoa > Platyhelminthes > Trematoda > Strigeidida > Schistosomatidae > Schistosoma > Schistosoma turkestanicum. The sequence continues at coordinate 80,256,064 of OX103971.1, read as the reverse complement.
TTTTGTTAAAGCCTTTATTAGGCAGCCCGTACTGCCAGAGACGGAAATCCGTGAGGTAAGGTGAGGCATGACATTTAAAGGGTCGACCTTCTCAAACCCCTTCCTTCCTTGTGAGAAGGAAGCATCGCTGCAGATGCCGGTTGCCTGAGTGAAAAACCTTACTACTACCACACCTCTCTACAGTCAGCAGTAGGTCTTCGCCATCAGACCTTGAGTAGCTGCTTTTAGTCTGATCGTTCTCCAATCGACCTGCCTGGCATGGTAGAACCTTCAGGAACATATGTTCCAGCCAATATAGCTCGGTTGGGGCATCACAATAGGCAAGACCTACCACCACATAAAAGCAGGAGCTACGGTCGAGATAAAATAAATCCCATGTATAGTAATTAAAAACAAGCTTATATTCAATCCAAATGGGACATACTTTCCATAAATATAGAAAAAAAAACAGAAAGAAATTAAAACAAACAACAGCATAACTGACTACATAAAAACTGAAAATTTCCAAAAAAAGTACAAACTGGGAAGAAAAGAATTCAACAAAGTGTATACTTATATAGCTAATATATATATATATAGGGGGATCCGCACGAACGAAGACAACTACCAACGATACAAACATCAATAACAAAAGAATAGCAACAAGCAAGAAGCCAGTTGAAACCATACGCGTCGAGGTTGAAGTGTATTGTGTACGAATGGAAGCACACACACACACACACACAAAAAAAAAGTACTGAAAACAGTACACACAGAGAAAAAAATGACTTTGTTTTAGAGAAAAAAAATATATAGAATACACTACACTATACAGTGGAATTTTGATTGACACAATTTGCTGAACGCAATGAAAAGAACAAACCAAATCGAAATATTTTATTAATCCTTTTTTTTCAAAATAATTCACGCTTCTATGACAATTGAAAGACACTTCATATTATATATATATATATATATGATAAAACACCCAACACGTGTACAACGATAATAATAATAATAATAATAATAATAATAATAATAATAATAATAATGGTAATCATAATGATTATTAAGTACCAATTTAAAGTGCACAATTGGAAAATAATAGTACATAAAGAGAGAGAGAGAGAGAGAAAGTGCGAGGAAGGAAGGAAGGAAGAGAGCTAACTAGAACTATTCGTTAAATCGTTTATTTATTTCTTTTCCAATTTTATTTTTAAGAAAGGCAGATGCAACAAGCAAGAGCAACAGTGAATAAAATGCCCAATTAGAAATAAGTAGAAACAAGCATCATAATAAATATATTGTTATATACAAGTATGAAATAATGGGAGCAGAGATGGTATATATATATATATATATATATATATATATTCATAAATGTACACATGTCGAATTGGCCAATATCAATGGATTCACATTTGCTAAAATAAATAAATATAATTTTCATTAAACAGCTGTGAAGATTGTTGAGTTTTACTGAAATCATGAATCGATCATAGTTAGTAGTGCTTGAGTAGAGTGACTATCTTGGTGAGGAGATTCTCTTACTGCTAGTAAAAAGTTGTGAGACAGATGGAGTTCAACCCTGTTGGGTATAGAGGCAGTTACCTACCGAAGACAATAGGTGATGTTGCGCAATACCTTGGATTGATTAAATTTAGACATGAATGCCATTAAATGCCTACTGATTGATCAAGAAGTTAAGCGCTGGCGAGTGCAAATCCGAATGTTCTAGGTTCGATTAGCGCAAGCGCGGATGAGCACTGTTGATGAGTCCTATAGTAGGATGAAACAGTTATTCAGTGCTTCCAGGTTTCTAATAATGGTCTAACCATGATTGATTCATGATTTCAACAAAAATATATATCACTAAAAACATTTGAGATATCACAGAGATAGATAAAGAGTAATGACATCTGGTAACAAATATGTGAATTTAAACGATTGTACTGTGAAGTTCAGAACTCTTCGATTGATAAACAAACATGATCATATGCAAAAGAATGAAATATTTCGAGAGTACTAGATGATTGAAAGTATAACATTATTTCAGCTTATCATATTCCTCTAACTTGCGTCACTTATGGCGTAGTCGAGATATCCGTTTGCTGACTAAATGACGAGTGTGCTGCGCAGTATTTCGCTTCGTCCTGTGAAACATGGCCAGTGAGAGTAGAAGATATTTGTAGGTTACTAGTATTCGATCATAGATGTCTCCGAATCGTTGCTCGTGTATCCTGGGACAACCAAGTAAGCAATGCTGTCGTTAGGAAACGAGTACTAGGTAAGGATGGCAAATCAATAGATGAAGTAGTGAAACTTCATCAGTTGAGGTGGTTGGGACATGTGTTACGTATGCCCAACCACCGACTGCCTCGTCGAGCTATGTTTTGTGGTGCAGGAGTAGGCTGGAAGAAATCTAAGAGCGGTTAGATCAAAACATGGTAGAAATCCATGCAGCAACTGACAAGTGGACTGAGCCATGTCGGTAGGTGTCGAATACCTGGTTGGGACCTACGAGATGAAAGTCACCGATGGTTAGAGACGTTGAGTAACATGGCTCAAAATTGTTTACAATGGCGCAAGTGCATTCATTCTTTATAATCTCTGAAATCCTATATGGCTAGAATCCTAAGAGAACTGACACTAATAATCCATTGGAATTTTCGGAAAATTATTTTTTTTTCCAAATTCTTCACAAAATTTTAACCAACTAAAAACAAACAAACAAACAAAGAGTTTTAACTTACCCACTAAAATGAAAAAAAAAGCAATAACAGCAAACAATTCATAAATATTGAAACATTTTAAATCACATAGTAGTTAGTTCACTTAAGACGTTGTTGCATTTTCGCTAGAAATCGATGCACGATATTCTAACATTTCAATTAATTGTTGAATTTCTTTGATTGCATCTCGTCGCATCGATCGAACATCTTCATTTCCATCACTTTTTAAAGTATCCAAACTTAATATTAATTGATCTAAGTTCTCCATAAGTTGTAAGTATTCTTTACTCTGAGCTGTACCTTTTATAGATAAAAGTAGAAATGTGAAAATATGTTTGGTAACATTTACTCATTAACCAAGTACAGATTTTGCATATTTAATATTAAATGTCAGTCAGAGAAGAGAGGTATGTGTGGGTGTAGGAAGGATTTGATTTTGACCAATTTGGTCTCGTGTGCTGTTACGGCTATGAGGGTGGTTATCACTTCCCGGCTGCCCACACCGTGGAAGGTTGTTTCTTGAGGGACCTGAAAAGGAAGATAGATTAGTGTTGGTCTTAGAGACCTGGCTGCGTGACCGCAGAGCCCAAGGGACAACTGATTGAGGGCGGTCACGCACGGCCGTTTTATGAAAGGATTTTTGAGTATTAGCTCCGCTGTCGAAAGCCCTTGTTGGGCACCCTTACTACCGGAGACGGGAATCCGTAAGGCAGGATGAGGTGTAACATTTTTAGGGTCGACCATTTCTAACCCTCCGTTCCTTGTGAGAAAACAGCATCTCTGCAGATGCCGGTTGTCTGAGTGAAAAACCTTACTGCTGTCACACCCCTCTGCAGTCGGCAGTACGACTACTCCCTCAGACCTTGAGTAGCTGCTTTTAGTCTGATCGTTCTCCAATCGACCTGCCTGGCATGGTAGGACCTGCAGGAACATATGTTCCAGCCAGTATAGCTCGGTTGGGTCATCACGATAGTCAAGCCCTACCACCACGTCAAGGTAGCAGCTATGACACACTATTTGAAGAGTATGTCAAACAAGCCAACTTTTAAACAGAATTATGTTGAGACAGTTAATAAGGGATATCTTGAGCGCTTTTAAAAGTGTGTGCGTGGCTGTCACTTTCCAAGTGCTCACACCACAGAATAATTTTTTCTTGAGACAGCTTAAGTAGGAATTGTACTGGTTGTGATTTTTTTTCCTTTGAAGGGGTGCTGATAGAACCCGAAGAAAAATACTCTGAAGCCGCTACACTCAGCTACAGAACGCGGTACCAGGCAGTCAAACACAACGTACAATCTGATACCTTTTCATGTCGGTTCACGTTTTCATACACCATTAGTACAGAGAAATAAAAATGGTGTGTGCAACGAAATAGTGGAATTACTCACTTACTTATGCCTGTTACCTCTCGTGGAGCATACTCTGAGAACTAACATTCCCCATCTAACTCTGTCCTCTACTCTCCTTCCCGGTTCTATCTAACTGATATTCACTCTTTTAATGCCTACATCCGATTCACAGCTCAATGTGTTTTTTGGTCCACCCCTTTTCCTTTCGAATTGAGGATTCCATAATACGGCTTGCCTCATGACACAATCGTGTGGTTTCCACAATCTGTCCTAACTACCTCCAGGACTACTTTCTAATCTCTTCGTTTGCCGGAATTCGGTTTATTCTTTCCCACACTAGGTTGTTGATTATGGTGTCTGACCAACGGATCCTCAGTATCTTGAGTAAACAGCCATTTATAAACATCTGTATCATTGAGATTTCGCAGTTCTCCAAGTTTCCACTCCATAAAATAGAACTATCTTGATGTTCGTATTCAGAATTCTGACTTTGGTGTTAGCTGAAAAGCAGTTGTTTTAAGAATCAGATGTTCTTCAATCGTAGAAATGCTGCCCTTGCTTTCCTAATTATAGTGTCTTTACGTTGGCATCAGATCCACCTTATTTGTCTATGATGCTGCCCATGTACGTATTTCCCACATCTTCCAGAGCTTCTCCTTCAAGTACGATTTGGTTGGTGCATGTTGTATCATATTAGAGGATCTTACTTTTGAGACTGCTGCTACACTGGCTGTCTTCATGTGCATTTGTTGCTGTGTCGGATAGAGGAGCTAGGTCATCTGCCGAGTCCAAATCGTCCAGCTGCACCTTAACTGTTCGCTGTGCCCCGTGCATCCCCTTATATGTTGACGTCTTCATAATCCAGTCAGGCAGCAGAAGAAAGAGAGGGTGAGAGTAAGCAGCCTTGTTTGAAACCGGTCTTTACTTAGAATGAGTCTGTGAGTTGTCGTCCGCGCATGATGCAGTTCAATGCATCATAAGAATTCTGCATAATATTGGATATCTTCTCAGGCACGCTGAAAAAACCTCCATATTGTCATCCTGTCAATGCTGTCAAATGCTTTATCGTAGTCACGGAATTCGATGTACAGTGGTGAATTTCATTCAATTGGTTGTTTCACGATTATCCGTAGTGTCAAGCATGATTTGGTTGGCACACGACCAATCCTTACGGAATCCAGCCTCCTGATTCTCAAAGTTGGACGTCTACTGAATCTTTAATTCTGTTTAGTAACACTCTGTTGAAGACTTCCCCTAATTTCTGACAAGCCATTCAAATTTTGACGATTGTTTCTGTAAGACAATATCCACCGTGCTACCTTTTACAAATTGAGGGAATGAAGGGAGAAAGTCCGACAAGTAATTCGTGGTGATTTTCGATGTTTTTAAACCAGTAAAATATATGGTTCCTCTAAAAAAGTATAACCAAGCAGTAAACAAATAGAAATGCTTCAGTAAATCAGTAATAAACAACATGGCATTAGGTAATGAAGAAAGTGAAAAGAGTATCAAAGCCGGACTGATTTACTTGATATGCTTAAAATGATACTTTTATAAAGTTAGAATGCGAATATGAAGATGAAAAGTAAAACTCTAAATAAGCATACTCACCATCAAAAGAATCAATTTTTGGCTGTAATGAGTGTGCCTTTGACATTATATCTGCAATTTTGCTTTCATGGTTAGAGCCACATTCATTAGACGAATTCTTAACATGGGAACCATGATATATATTACATGAAACCAACCTGTTCCGTACAATTCGCTGTGTTAGCTCCATTTACTAGAGGCGGATATTCTTGATTCGTTACAGGATGCTTCCATTGTGTAGATCGAGTGTTATGATCCACAAAATAAAAGTACCCTGACTTTTCATCAAGTCTCATTTCCCAGCCAGGAGGCAGAGGTACTTCAGGATTCATTTTTGAGCTTGGCAGATCCGCTAAGCTGCTTAAATGTACCTATATTTTGAAAATAAACAAAGTTTCAAAAGCTTAATCATTTGATACTACAAGGGTTAATTTGGAGGATTTCTTTAAAGATACACAGGCATGAGTAAAGAAGAAATGTGGAGTGAGCAGCTCTGAGATTGAGTCTGCGTTATTATATGAGAACGGCTAATAGGTTGACAAAACTTCACTGACTGAGGCAGTTGAGCTAAACTACATGGTCTGGGTGACTATCTATCCAATGAAAACCAAATTCAGAATAAATTAAAAGAAAGCAATGGGTGACCAGACAGATATGACATCAGTTTCTGAAGGCACTTCTAATCTGAGACGTTCGGAGAGGTGCACACTTCTTTTTTTCGAAGTCCAAGTGATGAGCGAAATATTTGGTTGAAGGCACTAACAGCTTGGGAACAGTTGAAGCAGTGGAGACAAACTTATCTTTTGCAAATCCCGACCGTAGCTGCTACCTTGACGTGGTGGTAGGGCTTGCCTATCGTGATGACCCGACCGAGCTATACTGGCTGGAACATATGTTCCTGAAGGTTCTACCATGCCAGGCAGGTCGATTGGAGAACGATCAGACTAAAAGCAGCTACTCAAGGTCTGAGGGAGAAGTCGTACTGCTGACTGACCGCAGAGGGGTGTGACAGCAGTAAGGTTTTTCACTCAGACAACCGGTATCTGCAGCGATGCTACCTTCTCACAAGGAAGGAAGGGTTAGAAATAGTCGACCCTAAAAATGTCACACCTCATCCTACCTCACGGATTTCCGTCCCTGGTAGTATGGGAGCCCAACAAGGGCTTTCATGAGTGGAGCTAATACTAAAAAACCTTTAATAGAAAGGCCGTGAGTGACCGTCCTCAAGCAGTTGTCCCTTGGGCTCTGCGGTCACGCAACCAGGTCTAAAAGACCAACTCTAATCCACCTTCCTTTTCAGGTTCCTCAAGAAACAACCTTCCACGGTGTGGGCAGCCGGGAAGTGATAACCGCCCTCATACCCTTAACAGCACACGAGACCGAATCGGTCAAAATCGAATCCATCTTACACCCCCTAATACCTTTCTTATCTCTACGACTAACTCTGGTCGCATTCCTTCAGCTCACTGCACCGCTAATGCAAACGATGAGTTCACGAAACGTCGTTCCTGGTTTCCTTAAACCCCGTTCTAAACTACATGTTTGAGCATTTAGTGTACGGACATTGTGTCAAATAGGGAAACAGGCATCATTAGCTAGGACTTGACAGTTACGTCTCTGTGCTGACGTGGTATGGCAACCTGAACTGATGTACTTATGTACGAAGTTCTGAGTTGTATCCGTCTGTCTGTCTATCTTTTGTAAATCTTGAGTCATAATATTAATAAATACTTCCTACTCTGTAGTATCACTAATTCCTACCAAAATGTATTTCGTTTTTTGCTATAAATGGTACTAATTTTGTGTCAATCTCGTTGTTTTTAACCTCACTAATTTACTATCAACCTTAATGAGCAATGTAGTAACTTGGACAAACGATCATCTAGTCCATATCGTACAATGTATCTAATGTGAGAAAAATAATAAAGAAAGATTAAAACCTTTGCACTGGACTGTTAGTGTAAAATGCATGACAGTTCATTACATTTTGGAGACGGGCCTGAAGCATCTGTTAGTTAGGTAGTGGAATATATTATAACTGTGTCAAAAGTAATTAACAAGAAATACTACGGATAGTCCTAATAAATGTTGAGTTTCCTATTTTAAAAACAAATTGAGATCGAACAATTAGTTCCTTTTGGTTTTACATACTGAGTATTTGAAAGTCAGATTTATATGGCTTTTATTTAACCAGTCAGAGTCGACTACTCAGGAAAAAATCAAGTTACATTAACTATTGTACAGTGTAAAAAATAATTAAGTTGGTCCCAAGCAGCATAAATCCCTGAAGTCTTGTAAGCTAGTGGGTTTCTTGTGAAAACGTGATGTTAATACTGAATATCAGTAATTGCTTTACAGGATGTCCGTGTGTTTGCAACGTGAGAAACATAGTGGATACAAAGCGTCACAATTCTCTACAAACCCATATCTAAGTCCTCAGTATCATGAAGGATAAATATCTAGTGCAATCACTAGTTATTTTAAGCTGACAAAAAAAGCATTTCATTTACGATCGTAAAGTAAATTACCTAAATCCCTCACTACTAAGTTATCCAAGTTGTATCTGGGACGATTCGAGGGATATACGCAGTGTTGCAGATGGAATACTCTATACTTGAATTTCACACCGAAAATGGGAAATTCGTAAACTATATGGATGTCAGAAGAACTTTAGTTTCAGTGTGACAACCATAGTGTTAGTCCTGACACTGGTGGTTCGGCAATTGATACAACTTTTCTTTGAATGCGCTGATAGACAGAGCTTCAATCAAGTAAGTGATTACCTGAACACGTGTATATATACCATGTTATGTATAAATACCATATATCTTCAGTGTGTGAATAAAAACACGTACAGTAACAAAGAGAAGACCCAAAAATAACTAGGCATATGCAGACCTGTACATTTTACTAATTGGAAACAGGAATTTAGCATAAAATCACTAATAATTCAAAGGTGTAAGTTTTGGACATCAGGGTGTCCAGAAACTATTGGGATGTCTGTGCACCTGAAGGTCAAAATGCTGCCATACTATTGGTGCATTAAATAAAGTCCTTGTAATCTTGACTACCTGTAGTGAAGAAGAACGCGAGTCACAATTGGACTATTTAATAAGTCAGGAGACCTAAGGTGTGTATCGTACAAGATTCTAAATGATAGTAATTCCTTTACCTCCTGGAGTACTGAGTGATTTTCCTTGTTTATATGAACACTAAAAACGGGAATATCTGTTTCCAAAACACTAGTAACAAGATCCAGACCATAAACACACCTATGGGTTCAGAAATTTTTGAATTTTATCATAGAAAATGGGATGAGATACACCACAGCTCACTGCATCCTAGTAAGATAGTGATTATCCTAAGACGTGGTCAGCCAGGAGTTCAGACCCAGTGTGTGTGACGTTGGTAGACTCTCTTCTGATAGCTCAATTTATGCAGCAGCTTCTGGAATTCTTTTCTCCTTTAGGGAGACGTATGATTCATAATAATTTCCAAGGAATATTCATCTTTTCCAGCGGTCCTGGAAAATTAGGCAATAAGAATATAAGTAAATGCCGAAATACACATGTAATGACCTAAATGAGTTAAATGTCCGGAAAACCCACTTTACATGCGAAAATATATCGTGTAAAGACCAGAATAATTACTCACAAACAGGATTTTGGTTTATTGAAAATCTATACACATGCATTCGTTAATCTGTAATACATCGGCTTCTTCATCTTTTTTCGTCTGTTACCCCCAATGGAGCAGAGGCCGCCCAGCAGTTTTCTCCAACCAACTCTGTCCTGGGCTTCCCTCTCCAGTCCTATCCAATGTTTGTTCATTCCTATCATATCTATTTCTCGGCGTAATGTGTTCCTTCGCCTTCCTCTTTTCCTTTTGCCTTGAGGGTTCCATGTGAGGGCTTATCTTGCGACTCAGTTAGGTGCTTTTTATAGTGTGTGTCCTATCCACTTCCACCGCTTCTTCCTGATTTCCTCCTCCACTGGAATATGGTTTGTTCTCTCTCACAGTACGTTGTTACTGATGGAGTCGTGTCAACGAATACGAAGTATTTTGCGTAGACAACTGGTAATAAACACATGTATCTTCTGGATGATGGCTTTGACAGTTCTCCATGTTTCCGCTCCATACAGTAGAACTGTCTTCACATTTGTAGTGCAAATCATGATTTCAGTGTTGATTGAAAGTTGTTTGGAGTTCCAGATATTTTTCAATTGTAGAAATGCAGCCCTTGCTTTGCCGATACGCACCCTCACATCTGCATCGAATCCACCCTGATTGTCGACGATGCTGCCAAGATATGTAAAGTTAGATAGTTTCCGGCGAGCTTGTTTGTTGTTCCGTACAACTGTCTCAAGTTTTCTTCTCTTGCAACCTTTTCCGCCGTCATTGCTAGATCTTCCACATATTTTCGTTTGTCAGCTCTGATGCTCTTCTTCACTCCCCTGTTTGCTTCCGTGTATTCAACTTGTGCGGTAACTTTCTCCGCTCTTGTTCGGCTGACATTGATTGCTGCCTTCTTGTTCCTCCTTTCTTCAATTTTTGCCAGAGTACCAACAGAGATCCATTCCTTGTGATACTGCTTCTTGCGACTAAGGACCTCCTGACATGTTGAAGTGACTGCCTCCTTAATCCCTTCCAATTGTACTCCAATGTTGCTTCCACTCAATTGAGTATATCGCGCAGGGCCTGGAACCTATTGGTGAGGGCTGTCTTGTCTTTGTTGAGTTTTACGGTATCCCGAAGAAAGAATGGATTAAACGTGTGTGACGTCTGCCCCGTTGTCCAGTGCTTCTTTAGTTTCATTTTGGCGATCAGCAAGTGGTGATGTGAGGCTATATCGGCTAGTCTCTTGGTTATCACATCCTCCAACGTCCTTCCGAACGTTTTGTCGATACAGATATGTTCGATATGGTTGTGAGTATTGTGGTTCGGTGAAAACCATGTAGCTTTGTGTATGCGTTTGTGTGGAAATATGGTGCCACCAATTTGTTGAAGGCACATAGGTTTGCAAATCTCTCACCGTTTTCGTTCCTTTCTCCCAGTCCATGTCGTCCCATGATGTCTTCATATACAGTGTTGTTTATGCCAGCCTTCGCATTTAGGTCTCCCATCAAAACCGTCAAATCCTTTGATGAACATCTGTCGACGATTGACTGCAGCCTTTCGTAGAACTGATGTTTAACGTTGTATGCATTTTCATAGACAGTGAAAAAGATGTTCAGTGGTAATTTCCACTCAATCAATTTTTCCACAATGATCCGTAGTGTCGCGCATGATTTAGTCGGTATACGTCTGATTCCTAGAGAATCGATCCTGATGACCTCCAGGTTGGACGTTTACTGAATCTTTCATTCTGTTTAACAATTTTCAGTGGTAGAACTTCGTTGGTATTGTGAGAAGAGTGATACCTAGTTAGTTCTCATACATGCTGAGATATCCTTTCTTTGATTACTTGACCAGGTGTCCTTCCTTCCTCTCTGCTGATATTTGCTTTTCCTCCTAAATTTCGGTGAACTAAGGGTAAAACATAATAAAAGTTACTGTTATGTGCCAACACTTTGAATAACTGGGTAACATCACTGATACTATAGGTAGATCTGATGCAGATGTGAAGACACAGATTAGATATGCAAGGGCAGCATTTCGACAGCTGAAGAACATCTGCAACTCAAAACATATATCAATCAATAAAAATGTCAGAATTTTCAGTACAAACGTCAAAAATATTTTATTTTCTGAAGCGAAAGTTGGAAAACTTCAAAAGCCACCATTCACGAGATGAAGGATTTTGCTAACTGTTTTCTACTCATGATACTGAGGATCCGTTGTCCAGACTAAATTAGCAACAACCGACCATGACAGAGCCGACAGTCGAACACACGGGGCTTGTCCTTAGCCTTAATACAAAAAACAACCAGTTGGAATTCGCTCGTTTTTTTTTGAATTTTCAGCTATTCGCTTTTATCTTGGTTGTGTTTGCACTGCTTACTTCACTGATCGCATGTCTAGTTTAGTTGGTTTGACTATAAATACTGAGTCGTCGTTCATCGCACGGATTTGGCTCGCTCTTCCTCTCCTCTTCGCTTCCCCTACTTGTATGCTTTTCATCCTCGTCTGTTTGCCCAAGTGAATGCACAAACGAGTCATCTATCCGAATTGATACTTGGTTTCGTATTACCGCCGTCGTGCAAACGGTATGATATACGGAGACTTAGGGAGAAAAAAATGAGGGAGTCATCTCATGGGCTATTAAAGATCTTTTGAATGTAACTACATCAGTATTCTTACTGAATGGAATGGGTGATCCTTCTGAGAAATGATTATCATATTCGATGTTAATAGCGGTCTATCTGTGGATGACTCCAACTGGACATCTTGAGGTGTTAGACAATCTCATAAATTCTTAGCTGTGTGCTTGGTGCATTATCACGTAGAAACACATGAACAGACTTGATTTTTATTCCGGCTTTTCTACTGCTGAGAAAAACAGAAAGTTTTGGTATCGCCAGAGTAGAAGATATGCGTAGGTTGCTGGTCTTCGATCATAAGTCTTTCCGAAGAATTGCTCGTGTATCGTGGGACAGCCGAGTAAGCAATGCTGTTGTTAGCAAACGATTCCTGGGTAAGGATGGCAAATCAATAGATGAAGTAGTGAAACTTCATCAGTTGAGGTGGTTGGGACACGTGTTACGTATGCCCAACCACCGACTGCCTCGTCGAGCTATGTTTTGTGGTGCAGGAGTAGGTTGGAAGAAATCTAAGAGCGGTCAGATCAAAACATGGCATAAATCCATGCAGTAACTGAGAAGTGGACTGAGCCATGTCGGTAGGTGTCGAATACCTGGTCGGTGCTCGCGAGATGGTAGTAATCGATGGTAAGAGACCTTCAATGACATGGCTTTAAACAGCTTGCAATGGCGCAGGTGCATTTAATCTTTGTGTTCTATGAAAATCTAACCTTCAGAGTTCCTCATAACATTTTTCTTTGGCTTTTTACGCTTATTTGACTAGATTCTACCTGTCCCTGAGCTAGTGTGGTATGGCAACCTGAAATGATGTACGTATGGACGTACGAAGTTCTACGTCGCTGTTGATTGATTGCCAGCCTCTTATTTGTGATTTGAAGTCCTCATGCTTCTGATATTCATTTTAGATAAGTATTATTCTCATTACTCCGTCCAATCAACTTATCTGTTTTTCTAGTACATAAAGAGTTTGAGCTTATGATTTTAAACCGATATGTGACATTTTCGTGCTGTCGTCGAATCACAAGTGGAATGGTTAGCTCCAATTTGCTTATGTACTTAGTTTTCATATTGTGAGGCCTGTACAGATTTATCTGAATCTCTGTCGGCCACCACCGTTTGTTGGCACGAAAAGAGTGACAGTTTTTGGATTCACATTCTCACAAACAGACTATGCAGCTGGCCTGTTGGTTGATTTTCTTAGAAGGCATGGGCTGTTGAGCCTCTTTGACGATTATCTTTCACTTAGTAACTTAACTTTAGAATAACTTTAGCGGAACAGAGTTACATTCTTTGATGCTTATATGAGAAAATCGAGTTTATCAAGAGAGTTTAACACTTTCAATGTTATAACCGGTTCTGAGGTTCGGTATATAGTCATTGGTGTTGACGCTTATTCCGTTATTGTAGACTGGTTTCTATATTAAAAGCTATTTTCTGAGGTCTAGAATCTGATTACAAACAAAAATCAGCTTATTATCCATGAATAATGGATTTTTATTTTCAAAGTCTATAGTGTTTGAATAACTGTTGTAGGTCAAGGCGGTAGTCAGTCCCGTTGCACGCCAAGAGATGGTTTGTTTGGTCTTGATATTTCTTAATAACTGTTTTGTCGTCTTCTCCAAACCTACTTGTTGTGGTTATTAATAAAAGACAGTCATAACGTTCATAGTAGGTATAAGTAAAATTAATATTATAGCCCTGAATCTCATGCACTTTCAGTCGTACGTCGTGTTTTCGGGTATTATGATTCGTTGCTGTAAACTTAACGGTAGTCAAACAGCCTAATGGTAAAGTAAGCATCTGATAGTGTCGTACCATGTTCACCCAACTTCGGGTGGTATTGTTTTTGAGTGTATGATTTACAGCTAACTGATTTTACCAGTCATGTCAGCATATCTTGAAACCTTGTTTATCAACAATTAAGCGGGTCTTACTGTTTACAGATGAATGCTGATTCATCTTAGACTTGTTTACAAATGACGTGAAGTGTGTTATATTCTAGGCTTATCAGTCTAGCGTGTACATCTTTTCGATTCTCCTAACTCACTATCATTCACAACTTTCTTGAGATAAATGATAAACAGCAATTTTTGCAATGTTAATTCTGCCTTCATGATAAGGTAGTTGTGGTTTGTTACTGCTTATAGAATAAGGTGAGTGCTATGCAACAATCTGCCTTAAGCAAGTTTACTGGCTAAGTGAGATATCAAAAAGGTTTGTTGGTATCTTTGTATATCTTCAGTGCAATGTTCAGCCCAAAGGTAGTGTAGCCGTTGTCACTCAGCCAGTGACCCTCAACGTAATCAAAATATTGTCTTTGCGTATCTTGGTTGTAGTTTTGATCATTCACGTTCAATTTCACTTACAAATATCAGTTATCAAAGGACTTTGGTGGTCATGTCACATCTGACTTATTGTAATGTTAATAAAGTTTCTTTTGGCAGCACAACTCGTCTTGTCCCTCGATTGATTTGAGTGAACTTTGTACGGGTTTCTAAAGATCTAAATAGCACGGATGTGGAAGATTCTGGACGATTCTGAGCCATATCATTCAAGGTCTCTACCCATGTAACAGTGATAAATATTTCAATCGATCTTCAGACTCCTTAGCTTTAATGAGGTAAAAGCAAACTAAACGGATACATTTAACCTTCACTTTTTAAGTCACTGCTGTTTTTTATGCTCACCAATAAGATTGGGCATTCTGAATCACTGTACATCACCGTATCTTACATTGTTATCTACCTGATGCGTTGTTAACATTGTTTATTGTTCAGTGTGAGTAATCAACCGTGACGATTTCATGTTGATATTTCGACTAATGTTCAAACTGAAACTAAGAATTGTTGGGATTAAAGTACTCCTGCTTGAGCTGCTTTAATTTAACGAGTGTCGTGTACTTAATCATAGGAATGTTCGGCAATGGCATCTTACCACTCAACAAACGCTAGCATATCAATGAAGAGATTTAACTTAGACTGACATTGATTGATAGTCAGCATTCTTTAGCCTTGTTAGTCATCGCATTTTGATCCATTGTCGAACTTCATCCTAGTTTGCAGTAATTCACGCTTTAAGGATACTATTATATGCTAGATTTCTTTTGCAAATGCTATTTTTAAAAGAACTGTAACATGTTTCAGTTTGTGTAATTCTATATCAGTCATCCATCTACAACGGTGAACTTGATACGTTAGAAGTTGTAGTTTCAGAATGAACTTGGGTTTGCTTCATACAGTGGCTTCATTTTTTTGCTAAATTGATTTCTATGTAATTGTCCGATTTTCTTACTCTTAGGGTATCGATATCTGTCACAGATATGATAGGAAGGTAAAGAGAAAAAACCCAAAGAGCGATGATGTTTATCTTCGCCTTCTAGTCAAAGCTTACAAATTCTTGGCCCGTAGAACTGGTTCAAAGTTCAACAAAATTATAATGAGAAGACTTTTTATGAGCAAAATCAACAAACCTGCTTTATCTTTGGCGCGTTTGATGCGAGTGATGAAAAAAAGTGGGCGTGAAAATAAAATAGCTGTTTGTGTTGGAACCATCACAAATGATACAAGAATCCGAGAGTTCCCGAAAATGAAAGTGAGTAGTTTAAACAGAGATTCCTTCTAAAATTATCTCTCCACAGTAGTTTATTCTCATGATTCTATCCATTCACAGGTGTGTGCTCTTCGAGTAACCGCGGCTGCCCGAGAACGTATTTTGCATGCTGGTGGAGAAATAATCACTTTCGATCGTCTGGCAGTTCTCAGTCCTTTAGGGAAAAATACAGTACTTATTCAAGGACCAAGAAAAGGAAGAACCGCCGTCAAACACTTCGGCCCTGCACCTGGTGCGCCATCAAGCCATACGCGACCTTATATTCGCTCAAAGGGTCGTAAGTTCGAGAAATCTAGAGGTCGTCGTGCTAGTCGGGCTTACAAAAAGTAAAACTGTACATTGAAAATACATACTTCTTCTGGAGTTATTTCTGTTTGAAGCTTGTGGTTTAAATAAATTAACGATCATAAAAACGTATATGTTGGGGATTTTAGACTAAAAATTCTTGCTAGTACCTTCATCTATTTTTGAATTGCGAAACATTTATTCGGCTTTAGGTAATCCGAACCTTTATATAGATAGGTCCCACCGAGGATCCACCTAGGGAAAGAGAAATTTTAGTTTAAAATCAATGTTGCATATTGTCTGAAGGGTCCTGTTCGAATAAATATCGTGTGAATCTATTTCTGGTCACTCCGAGTAAGCGATGCTATCGTTAAGAAACGAGTTCTAGGTAAAGCTGACAGTTACGTCTCTGTGCTGATGTGGTATGGCAGCCTGAGCTGATGTACTTATGTACGAAGTTCTGCGTTGTATCTGTCTGTCTGTCTTTCTAGTCACTGGTTTCCATAGGACTGCATCTACTGACAGTGGGATTTGAATTGACAATTGCTTTTCTGTGCTAATGTGGTTTGGCAACTTGGACTAATGTATGAACGTACGAAGTTCTACATTGTTACTAACTGGTTGACTGCGTCTATTGACTTCGTTGCATTTTTGTAGAGTCAATCTGTTGGCCAGTCTCCCTAGGAATACTGCGTACCTCGAGTTTGCACTCAGGAAGCCCAGCCCATACATAAATCCATTGAGTTGTATTTCATTTTTCAGGTATCCCTTTGTACTAATTATTATATTCAAATACTAATAAGTACCGCTGGTAAACATATTGTCTAGTGTGGTGTTTTGATCTTGCTCTGTCCTTACTAAAGTAGCATAAACTGTTACTTATACATAGTGACATTGTGAACTCACACTTATATTTCGTCGATCAACAAGAGCATAGTAGTTCTACTTGGGAATAAACGATGCAAAATCATGGTATTTAGTGGCAAAGTAGTTAGGAAGCACCTATTAGTGCGATAAACAATATTATTATGTAAGTTCGATGCATGGAGGATTTAGAGTCGCATTTGAAGCTTAACGATGCGTTGACGGATTTTGTAGCCGGCACACCAGTATGACGCGGTGAAACTATTGAAATAAATACCGGAAGCAGAAGTATTGGTAATAGCAAAATGCCTTTGAGCTTGGAAAATATGATCCGAAGAAGATGAAAAGTGTAGAGGAATATCTAAACTCAGAATCTAAGATAAGACGGTTAGTGATTCTGGTTCATTTCGAGTCATGTTATCCAGTCTCTAATTGTCTACATTCATCGCGCGAGCCGTAACCTAAAGCGACAGTGCATGGCTTCGCGGTATGGTGTCACGCCTTGGTTTTGCCCCTCTAAGTTTTTGATACCTTTCTTAACAAGTAGACGTTGCTTAATGCACGTGGTCGGTAGATATGCCTAACTTGTTTTCCAACCATCTCAATTGATAAAGGTTTACTGCCACGTTAGCTATTTCAGCTTTATTTGACCCAATACTTTGTATCTTAACTCGAGATCATTCTGCAGTCCCGACACTGGGCCATCATAAAATATCGTTAACCGTTCTAAAAAGGCAGCTTATAGAACAAGTTTGCTACTTTGTATACCTTCTCATTGGTTGCGAGGTGCACGTCTTATCTGCGCCACAGCGGATGTGAGTTTGTGAGAGCTCGTCGAGCTTTTTAAATCCGTTCTGATATTTGAATTCTTTTGGATGCCGATCGTCCGGGGCTGATGATGATTGGAAGATATGTGAATTAATCATCATGATTGACTGTGAAATCTGGGCAGTGACAGACTAAATTTAGAGCAACAAAGCATTTCGCGAGTGAGGAACGCAACCTAATTTTGCCTGTTTATTTGTTCAGAAGTGTCCTGAGACCTCATCTCATTGGCGTATCCAGGTGGTATCATATCACATGCGTACTATAAGTGGGCAAGGGAACTTCTTGGTAGATCTCTGTTAGAGGGCGTTCTCCTCAGATGTCCGATGAAGTTAAGTAGAGTTGAGGACAATGAGCAATTTAGGGTTTGATAATTAAAAGCTGTATCTATTATGGAACCCAATTCGTTGACTATCTCTTATGATTAGGAATAAAACACTGGACAGAATAACTCGAATTCTATGTGTGTTCTTTTTGGATGATGTATCTTGGATAATCAGTGTAAATCACAGATTAAACTTAACAATTCACCAGCCGATACTGCCACTTGAAAAGAAACTTATTTCTAAGTACTAAGTATTTACAACAGGAGTAAAGATATCCTACTTTTAATTGATTGGGAATGTGTAATTCACATACTTTACTAGTGACATACCATTAGACCGCTTGACTACGAAAGCAACCCTATCAAAATCTGTGAAAAGAAAACTCATGATAATAAAGGCAGATGAATTATTCTTTAGCCACAATAGATGTGTATATGACAAAAGTCCATCAATCATACTGTGTACACATTCGTTCTACACCTGACTGAACAGAAGACTATTCTCGCTTGCGTTCTCTTCTTGATGGGTCTATCGTATAACTTGCTCTCCTAATAAGCTTCTCTGCAAATGCTTTTGGATACTACCTAACTATATCATTTGCCTACCAGAACGATAAAAAGTCGGATCACTAAGCTGTTCACCCATTTCCTTTCAAAGAAGTTTACAGGGTTAAGTTGACTGATTTATTGTCAGGTACGAGAACTGTTAAGGAATCATTCTAACTAGCGCTTTCACATTATATTTAACATTAACACTGCGTTAACCGACCCCCTGGTAATTAACAGCTAGGGAAACATGGTTACCGAATAGAGTAACCTGGTTACATTTATGCTGGGGGGACATCTAGTTTCCATGCCATCGTTGACTGGAAACTTCCTAACTTAATGAAACTGAAGTAATCACTATGACTTTTGGTATGTTTAAATCATTTCCCTTCGCTCAAACAATACAATATTTTCTAATTGCAAATTAAGGTATTTAGGCTCGTCTTAATAATATATTAACGAGAATGTAGTTTGCTTAGAACGACCTTGGAGAGGTTCCAACTCACTTAGTCGGCGGTGTAGAGTTTATAGTCTATGAGATGACAGTGTCAGTAATCTGTCAGCTTAATTTATCCCATTTTATTCTTTTACTAATGTGATAAATCCAGTTTCCGTCATAAGACAAGATGCTCCCAATATTATATTAAATATAATTATATCATGACAGCTTTATTATTCAATTTATCATAATTAAAAATGAAGGATTTGACTGTGACTGATTTGGACTCGTGTGCTGTTAAGAGTGCAGTAATCTTATACAAGATCTTTATTCGAATACTGCTGGCTGAGTCAGAGCTTAAGGCGAACTGTCTTGGGAGTTCATTACTTCAAGTGGTGTTCGTCAAGGTTTTCCATTTTCCCCATCCTTATTTAACGTTGTCATAGACTTTATTTTAGAGATAAGATTATCTTCGTCTGACTTTTGAGGGATGGAACTTCTACCAAGAAACTCGCTTGTTGACTTTGAATATTCCGATGACAGTTCTACTTGGTGAAGATTCTGACAAAATGCAGAGTCTTCTGACTACCCTAAGCAACAATGCAAGTACATTCAGGATGCGATTCTCTCTCTTCAAATTCAAAATGTTGCTTGAGGATTGGCTTGCGTCGGTATCTAAACTAGTGATAAGGAGTGAAGTAGTTGGGTGTGTCGAACGCTCCACTTTATCTCGGGAGTCTCATCAGTGCTGACGGCCTGGTACCTGACGAAATCTGAGCACTGGGACAGAAGGCTCACCGATCTTTTACCAACTTGCGTCATTTATGGCGTAGGCGCGATATCGGCCAACCAACAAAAGGACGGGTTTACTGCGCAGCCGATTACTGCTCATACTTTTACTATCTCTGCCACTATGGGCTTTGAATTGACCATTGCGTTTATGTGCTAATTTGTTATCACAACTCCAATTAATGTACGCATTTACAAAGTCTTACGTTGTTGCTAACTGATGAAAAAAAAATCATACTTCAAATAACAGGTAATAATATACTCAGTGCTTCTAGTGTGTGAGTGAGTGGTTTGCAAGTTAGAAATAGTCTTCTTTTTTTCTAAAAAAAATGCACTTAGGCATGAAGCTAGAAATTAGCTGCGTCTAATATCGTTATTTAAGCGATCAAAACATTCAGTCCCAACATAACTACATAAACATACTCTGACAGTATAATTTATGTCAAGTTTAACACATCAGCTTTTTTTTTTCTCTTCCTAAAATGAGTTGTTCCAGTAAAGAATTCTCACTGTTAATTGTATGTATACTATTGCACAATTTCAGTAGGTTTTTCCTTTGAAATACATTCCTAATTGTAATTATCCGAAAAACTATGCATATATATTAGCAGTAAATAATCAGTTGTCTAAAAAACCGAAAAAACAAATTTCCGATCACTATAAATTTATTTATTTTTTTTTTATACAAAAAGTCATAAAATAAAAATCAATCAATCAATCGATCGAATTTACTTACATCAGGCAAGAAATTTAAAAACAAACACACATTTCTTCTTTTTTGAGCATTGAGAACAACACAACAAAAAAAACACAACTTTACTATCTACACTGATTGATTATAAATAAATAAAAAAAAAGAGAGAGAAGAAACATTTACAAAATAAACAATTAGGCACCACCAATTCACACATATATATATACCTAGATAAATAGATAAATAGATAGATTGTGTAGTTCGTTTCGAAACGATACATACATACATATAAAAGACATTTGATTGAACAATCCTAATTAATTTACTCGTAAATTACATAATTTTCTATATAGATAAATAACATCCTCAAAAGGCAAGTCAATAATTATTAGGAAAAGGTGTGTGTGTTTTTGGTTTTTTGTTTTTTAGAAAAATATAGTTAGTATAGATTATTCAGCTAATGGAACAATAAAATAATTTAAAAAAATCCATTACTACTTATTATTATTAGTAGTATGCATGATCAACCCACAAAATACCACCCATCACACGGACCACACATATACAACAACACATTTATCTATATACTGAATAAAACAATCATTTGTTTCAAAAAAATTAGTTAAATTAAGAAAAGCACCTGGATTGTTTGTTTTTCTGCTCATCAAAAAAAGAAACAAACAAATTCATGATAATCAATCATATATAAAAACGAAAGGATTAAAAACAAACCATCATATGGTTTTTTTTTTATAATTTTATCATATAAATAATTCATTTGAAGATAGTCACAGTCGTCAGTCCTGTTTAACAAAATAGACGTATCATGTACAAGTAGTGACAAGAAAAAAAGAATTTTGCATAAAATTATAGTTTATGATTACAAACACACACCTGTACACGCACACATAAGTGTATGATAAATATCACATCTGAAAAGAGAGAGTAGAGTAGAGTAGAGTAGAGTAGAAGTGTAGATTAGAAGAAATGTTGTTTGCCGTTCTTTTTATTTTTTTTATTATAATACAACTGATGTATCATTAAATAATGGTGGAAGTGTCCAATAAGTATCCTTTGCATCAGAGCATACTCCTAAAAAAAA